>JBBPTU010000024.1:0-73878 GCA_038094295.1 Tylopilus aff. beelii
GTCGTGGTGAGACCTGACGGTGTCATCGGTGCCATGGTACGCGGCGCGGAGGGTATGCGACAGTACTTTGCCAAAATCCTTCTCTAGAGCAAATCAAGTGCTACATGTGCTATAGGTCACGTGCGTTAGGACTGGCAGATGTCATCATGAAGCCACTAGCGATCAACGTGGTCGCGCGGTGCACATCTCTGAAACAAACATTTAGTAGGCTGTTCCTCTTCTCACAACTTTTGCGAATACAGGCATATTGTTCCCTAGTTCACACCGTCGATCTGATATGTTCCCGGCGGCATTCTTTAATGAGCCGAGGACTAACGTCCTCCTTGGCGAATCTAAGTCATCCCGTCATTGAGTGTCTATCTATCTGCCAGATAGGCATAGTGGGCTGGCACCCGGTTCCTGTGATTACGAGTTTCGGGCTCATCATCGCTGATGGGATCAGGAATAATCATTAATACTGACACTGCAATGTTACGAGACTCCCTGGGACGTATGTTCGGTTCGATCTAGCCACAGCTCGCACAGGTACTTATAGGTGTTGCTCGTAACCCGATGCCTTCGCTTTGTTACGCACCATGACACCCTCTGTTGCACCTGTACTCGTGGTGAGTCATTTATTTGGCTAGCGGTGTGACCTATAACATTGTTATATATCTTTTGTGACTCGCAAGGCTGGAGCAGGCCCAGCTGGGCTTGTCGCTGCGCTCACACTGTTGCAGAACGACATCCCCGTCCGAATCATTGCCAAGGAATCCGAACATAGACCTGGCCAGCGTGGCAGCGCTATCTGGGTGAGTTTTGAAGGATCGATTTTTTGTTATTTCCTAAATTTTGTTGTGCCAATAGCCTCGTACTTTTGAAGTGTTCCACTTTCTCCATGCATTCGAGACACATCAGAGTGCCAGACAGATCCCCCCCGCAAGGGAATACAAGTCAGGCGCGCCAGAGCCCTACAAGACCTTCACGATGATTCCACACAACGATCCGACTCCTTCGATCCCTTATGCAAGTGTGCTTTTGTTTACTACGTAACGACGACTGACGATCTGTGTTCTGTAGAATAGCGCGATGTTCCTTGGTCAGCCAGTAATGGAAGGTATTTTGAGGTCTCACATTGAGAAGTATGGCTGTTATGTCGAGCTGGGAACGGAACTCGCGTCCTTTGAAGACGATGGAGATCGTGTACTTGCAAAGCTGGTCAAGTCAAAGGACGGCAAGGAGATTACAGAAGCGTTCGAGGCTTCATACCTGATCGGGGCGGACGGTGCTAAAGGTATGAGACAGGATAATGTGTATTACGGCGTGCGATGTATTATGCTTTCTGATAGGAATCACCCGGAAGCAACTCGGATTGACATTCCTTGGTGAAACCAGGCAAGATTTTAGGTGTGTCGTTGGAGATATCCGCATTGAAATTGAGGGAGTCGATAGAAATGTAAGCACGTGCATTTCAGGAATGTTCTATGGGTGATTCGTTTAAAATTTTGTCTAGTACTGGAACTTCTTCGGTAACCCGGCCTCTGACTTGTTAGTTTCGCCTCAGGCTTCCAATGATATACAACGTTGTATCTGACCTTTGAAATAGCTTCATGCTTCGTCCAACAGATGAAGTGGCTCCTGACGGCTTTCAATTTCTGATAACTACGAAGGACTATGAACCAAAACAGCTGCTCTCTAATGAGAAGTTAATGGTCAAGTGTATGTCCGAACTGACAGGACACGAAATCAATATTAGGAAGCTCATTGCTATGTCAGAATTCCGGTGAAGTACCATGATACTGCTGCAAGACGTGTTCATGGATCTCACATGGCTTGAAATAGGCCCAACATCAGGATGGTCGACAAGTTTGGTGTCGGTCGAGTTTTCGTTGCAGGTGGTGAGAACACCTGAATACCTTTCTATTCACTCGTTGATTTATCTCCATCTCCCACAGATGCTGCGCAGTAGGTTACTTGAAGATTTGTAATTGTGTCTCAATTCACTATTCGCAGTGTTCACAGTCCCACGGGGGGTCAAGGCCTAAATACCTCTGTCCAAGATGCTGTATGTATACCTGATCGATCCACTTTCTATGGCCAATAACCCAGTTTTGACAGTTCAACCTGGCATGGAAAATCTCCCTAGTCTACAAGGGCCTCTCCCCAACCACCCTCCTCGATTCCTACACTGCTGAGCGCCTTCCAGTCATCGCGGAAATGCTTAACATCACTACTGGGATCTTGAATAACCTTCGTTCATCATCTACGACGGAGGACCCCATGATGCGTGACAAGAGGATGAGCATGCTTGGCGTGAATTGCCGGTCAAGCCCGATCGTGCTCGACGAATTCACACAGGCAGAACCGGTGAATGCGTATGGTGTGCTGTATGAGGGCGTACTGGCGGCAGGCGACAGGGCACCGGACGCGCCAAAGCTGTCCTTGATTCCTATTGACGGTGGGGCGGAAACAGAAACGAGGCTGTTCGACGTGTTTCGCCCTACGTATCACACGGTGCTTCTGTTCACCCCGGATGTGTCGCTGTTGATGGACGTTATGGTGGTGCTGAGGAAGTATCCCGAAGGTATCATTCATTCCGTTGTTGTTCTACCGGAGGGTTCTGAGGTGACGAGTGTGACCTTGGCGGACGTTACGGTCGTCGACCGCGGTGGACATGCCTACCATGCATGTCTCGCCACCAAGGGCGAGAAAAAGGTTGTTATCGTAAGACCTGATGGTGTTGTGGGAGCCGTGATACGCGGCGCTGAGGGGGTGGAACAGTACTTTTCCAAGATTTTCGTTTAGATATGTATGACCCTCACATCCATGACCATGATAAACTGCGTGCGGCTCGCAGCAATAGCACTACTAAATGTTCTTTCCATATCTATGGGGAGCTGGCAAAGACACGGACGTGTTGCGTCTATGGACCAAGGGTTGTGCAATTAGAGGTTATTGAAGCGCTGGGGATTTACGCAGCATGTAGGAACGACCGCTGGCAAGGACTCGAAGTGAGCACATCAAAGTTGGGCACGAAGGTAATAGAGATTGAAGGCGACCAACTGGAGGTGTACCAATCGTCGTCAGACTAGTACGTCTGTCACATCTTCCGAGTCAGTGGCCACCCAGCATTTTATTGCCAATATGCATAATATACCTGTTTTTGTTTCCTCATTCATAGGTCCCAACTTGGACTGTTGAAGTTAGATCACTTAGCTAGCTCAGGCTAACTCGGAGATACATACTGGGAACTTGACTTGGCAGCGGTTGACAAGGCAAGTCTACGTGTATGCATGCGTATTTCCTGATACATGAGTGACCACATGTACAGTAAGATACGTTCCACAGAAACACCAAATTTCCCCCAAGTCAAGCGCACGATTCGAAAAATCGGCGTTGTTGCTGAGCTCGTAGAACAGTCTGTCCAATATGTTTCCATGTAGGAACCAGGGGAAAAGGTGGTGAGTTGATAATACTACTATACTACTGGGTTACCAGTGACTCGGATAAAGTTACGTTCTTATGTAATGAAACAAACGGACTGGATTTGGCACGATACCACCATGACTCAGATCGAGTTCGCATTGCCGCCCAGCTTTCGGACTTTATATAATATATTTCTCACATGTCCTCGAGTGACTCGTCCAGGTACCATTTCAAGTTACCGGATGGCCGCCGCACGCTGCAATTCAAATCAACCCAAGTCACAACTAGCTTCTGGCGCAGCTACGTGCGAATGCTGATGGATTATACATTACGGGAAGACTTTTAGATGACGAAGGCCCGCGGCAGGCATGTCCTACCTGACTAACCTACCCGGGTCCTACCGTACAGGCAGGATTATTATAAGGTCATGATACGATGACCGCAAGCATCATCACTTCATCGTCCGCGGGTACTGATCGTGGACATCAGGCTCTCCACCTCGTTAGAAATTTTCGTTGAAGTACTATGTCGCCTTCTGTTGCCCCCGTGCTTGTGGTACGTCTCTTTGATCAAGCGTACAGTTGTTCTGTTTGATATAGACGACTCGTGGTTTCCTAGGCTGGTGCTGGGCCTTCCGGACTCGTCACTGCTCTAACCTTGCTGCAGAACAACGTTCCCCTTCGCATTGTTGCCAAAGAGTCCGAATACCGACTAGGCCAGCGTGGCAATGGTATCTGGGTAAGCTACGATGCCATGATCCCGATGTATACTGATGGATAGTGCCACATTTTGCCGTTTTAACAGCCCCGTACCTTTGAAGCATTCCACTTCCTCCGCGCGCTCGAGATAGATCAACGCGGTAAACAGCTGCTCCCTATACGGGAATACAATCCAGGGACGCTTGAGCCTCGAAAGACCTACTGGATGACGCCGTTCCATGAGCCAACCCCTGCAATTCCTTATGTGAGTGTACTTGGAATATATATTGACAGCGGCTACTTAATGTCGCGTATCTTGTAGAATAACCCGAAGCTCCTCGGCCAATCAGTACTAGAAGGAATTTTACGTTCACACCTTGAAAAGTATGGATGCTCTGTCGAGCTCGGGACGGAACTCGACTCGTTCGAGGACGATGGAGAGCGCGTTCTCGCAAAGTTGATAAAGAGGGAGGACGGAAAAGAAACTACTGAGACATTCGAAGCTTCGTATCTTATCGGAGCAGATGGTGCCAAGGGTACGACATCGTTCCACTCTTTCTGTTCCATGCATTGAATGACATTACTTGCCAGGTGTCACTCGGAAACAGCTTGGACTAACCTTCCTAGGTGAAACCAGGGCAGAATTTCGCTGTGTCAATGGGGATATTTGTCTTGAAAATGAGGGACTGGACAGAACGGTATAAACAACTTCTTGCTACGAATACCTTAACTGATTCATTAAAACCGCATGCAGCACTGGCATTTAATCGGCGACCCATTATCTGATTTGTGAGTATCGAAAGTACGGGTTCTTGGCAGTGTGTCTAATTCAGTTAGCATGATGCTTCGTCCAACAGACGAAGTAGCCCCAGATGGCTTCCAATTCATGATAACCACGAAAAATTACGAACCAAATCAACTTCTCACTGATAAGGAGTTGATGGTGAAGTGCATATCCAATTTAATTGGACGCGATATTACCATCAGAAAGTCCATCGCCCTGTCAGAATTTCGGTGAGTCACCCTCACGAGATAGGTTCTCTGATCTTACCCGACTCGAAACAGTCCCAACATTAGGATGGTCGACAAGTTTGGTATTGGCCGCGTTTTCGTCGCTGGAGGTGAGACAATTAATGCCATATCTTTTCCTTATTTTGTTAATGCACCCCTTCGTGTAGATGCAGCTCAGTATGTACAATTACCCCTTGCATTCAAGCTTTGTCTCACCCTCTTTAGCGTGCACAGTCCCACCGGAGGTCAAGGTCTAAACTCGTCTGTGCAAGATGCTGTATGTTTGTCTATGATGTATGCTCTGTAGCTGATAACATGTTTTGACAGCTCAACCTGGCATGGAAAATTTCCCTGGTCTATAAGGGTTTCTCCCCAGCCACCCTCCTGGACTCCTATACCGCAGAGCGCCTTCCCGTGATCGCAGAGATGCTTGACATCACCACCGGAAAGTTGGACATGCTCCGCTCGCCGTCGACGATACAGAATGCCATGACGCGTGAGAAGAAAATGAACATGCTCGGTGTAAATTATCGATCAAGCCCAATCGTGCTGGACGAGTTTACGCAAGCCGGGCCTGTGAATGCGTACGGTGTGTTGGAGGAAGGTGTACTGGTAGCAGGGGATAGGGCCCCGGATGCGCCAGAGCTGATCTTGGTCCAGGCTAACGGTGGAGCAGCAACAGAGACGAGGCTATTCGATGTGTTCTGTGCAGTTCATCATACAGTCCTTGTGTTCTCCCCAGACGTAGTATCGTCGACGGATGTCCTCGATGCGTTGAGGAAGTATCCTGGGGATGTCGTTCGCTCAGTAATCGTCCTCCCGGAGGGTTCTGAGGTGACGAGCGGAGCACAGGCGGACCTTGTCATCGACCGTGGCGGACACGCTTACCGTGGATATTTGGCAACTAAGGGAGAGAAGAGGGTGGTCACAGTGAGACCCGATGGTGTCGTAGGTGCTATGGTACATGGCGCTGAGGGTATGGGAGAATACTTTGCCAAGATTTTTGTCTAAATTACGTTGGCTACTTTACTATCTATGACTTGTAGAACAACCACGCCATGCCCACAACTCTACTGGCAGACAGTGGCCTATCTGACTGTCGGGGTCGAAATCGGAAACACCGGCTATCACTGTGCTTCTTATTCTAAACAAGTTGCCGATCTCGAGGACCAGTGCGATCATTTTAAGCAGTGTCCTACACAGGATGGAATCGTAAGATTCACTTAAAGCAGCTGTACTAAATACTAGTAGGGCGTCAAATCAATCCGATTCTACAACCCCGACTCACCGACCCATGCATCACGCACTTGAGATACAAGAGATTCTTTTAAACATCTTTGACAACTGTCGCTCAGTTCACACGACAAAATATCCCTCAGAACTAGCTTTTCTGGCTAGAACATGTCGCACATTCAAAGAACCAGCGTTGGATGTTCTCTGGAGAGTCTTGCACGACTCGTCCCCCCTAGGCTACTGTCTCCCTGAGGCAACTCGTCGATTGTCCCGAGGATACATTGTGGTAAGAGTGTTCCAAGTTTCGTGGTGTTCTATTCATTGAATGCTCTTCCTTCATGTGAAGTCCTACACATTTACAAGACCTCTGACGCAGATCGAGTGGGATACTCTTCAAAGTTACACGCGCCGCATCCAATCTATACAGGAGTTCAATGGCAGACTCGATTGGAAGTCCGTCAAGAGATTCTTGAAGCCCCCTACATCCGAGCCGCTCTTCCCAAATCTCCGTGTTCTGCGCTGTACTTTCACAGAGGAGACCTTACCACTACTATGCTTGCCTCTCCCATCCTTGGTCGACCTCAATACCATCCTCTATGATCCCCAGTTGTCTCGGGTTTTTCTGCGCTCCCTTTCCGAGTTTTCCCCGAATATCAGGTCACTTTCCCTGTCCCCGTTTCAGCATGAGGCCGAACTCAGTAAATTTCTCTCTAATTGTATCTGCCACTGGCCAGACCTGCAGACAGTGTCTTGTCGTCAAGTGACTTTGGACGCAGATGCTCTCGTACACCTATCTCGCATGCATGCATTGGCAGAGCTTGACTTCATGGTCAGCGCTTCACTACCAGCCAGTGGCGAGCATCTTATCTTCTCCAACTTGCTCACCCTGAGATTAAAGTCAGAATCATTGAACCCAGTTTCACAATTATTGTCCCAAGTTCGGCTACCTGCTATCACAACCCTTGAGGTCTACATCGACAATTGTCCTTTTGTGCAATCTCTCAGCTCCTTCGTCAGTGTCACAACCTCCAGTGCTGCGCACACCATCGAGAGATTGGCCTTGTCCCAAACGTCCTTATCTAGTGATGTTCGCCTCCCACTTATCTTTGAAGCTTGGCGGCCATGCGTGGCCTTCAACGATATTCGTTACGTCAACCTCGACATTCAGTATGATATAGACATGACAGACGATCAGCTACTAGCACTGGCATCAGCATGGCCCCAGCTAGAACATCTCTTATTGAACCAAGAGTGGGGCTGGAACTCGTTGGCCGGAATTACTCCAGGCGGGCTTGTACGGCTCCTCCAGATGTGCAGTTTACTCCACCGGATCGCCCTCGCCTTGAACACACGAGATTATATCGAAGTAATCCCAAGTCAGGTGCCGACGACCCTCGGATTAAGGTTGACCCCAAAGTTATCCGTTAATCTCGTCGATTCTATGATCGAAGAAGAATCTATGCCAGCTGTCACTACTTTCTTGTGTGGTATTGCTGCTGGCTGCGGGGTAGAAGGTGAATTTTCCTTCAACGCTTGGGATGGTGCGCAAATGACAGGACACGGATGGGAGGAATATAGGCCACGTTGGAATAAAATACGCCGCCAGGTTTTGAAACGCTACTATCCGGCCCACCATTAGTAGTTGATTAGGTTGTTTTCGTTGTTGGACTGCGTCTTCTCTCCTTTGTCGTTATAGCGACGTAGCTGGCCGAGAGCTTGAGGTTTTTTCAAGCTGAACCTTCCAACTACGGATGAACCTCTTTAGCCTAGGCCCCGACTTGAAACTCCAACGCTCGCCTCCGCCATGACTCACCGACTGTTCTTACCACTAAACCTCTTTGTCAGCCTCGACAGTTTGCATTGAGATTATCGCCTGGTTCTAGGCATATCCACTGGCAAATCACACAGGAGTTAGTGACAATCGTGCCACGTGCCTGGCATTCGGCGCCGATCCGATCCTGCTAGCGTTACTGGTACGTTGCCAACTTCAAGTTACCGTTTGCTTCTGGATCCTGAGGCTTCAAAACCGATTCGCGGCCAAGGCTCAGTTTCCTACTCTCACAAATTTTTGCGAGCGCAATCTAAAAGCGTACTCCTGTGGAACTTCTCTCTTGGTCAGTGTTTCAAGATCCAATGCCGGTCACAGACTCACAGTTGCATCATCGAGATATTCCGCGTGGGATCAATCACTGAATTACTCGGGCTCCTCACCTCGAGTCATCTGGTAGTCGCCATATCAGCAGATTTGTAGTACGCACAACATTGCAAGACGTTCACAAGGATGTTGGATGTAGAATTCATGAATGGAGAATTTTGCCCCGGAGAAATATCTCCACGAACAAAACAATCGAATATGATCATTTCCTGCCTCTCTTGGCTTCTATGTTCCGCGCAGGACCACGACGGAATGAATCGGCCACGAGGAATTCCGCTCTCCGCCATCTTTAGAAGGATTTGATTGTGCAATACAAAATGCGCGTTGAATGTCTTATTGCTCACGTCCTGCAGAACCATTACAACCATGCATCACGTACTCGACCTTCCAGAGATCCTCTACAATATCTTTGGTCATCTAGTGCCTGTCTGTGATCGTGCCCACGTGGGGTTACCCGGAACCCATGCTCTTGCCAGGCTAGCGCGAACTTGTCGAGTCTTCAAGGAACCAGCGCTGGACGTACTTTGGTCAGAACTGCCTGACCTATCAGCGTTGGCGCGAAGTGTTCCAAATGCCATCTACTCGAAGAAACCGTCCGTAAGGCACTTATCGTCTCAAATCGATCTGCCTGTTTGCTCATCAATGCATAGCACTACGCCTTTGAAAGACCGCTCACCGAAACTGAGTGGGAAACCATTCGAAGTTATGCTCGGCGCATCTGGGTCTTCCGCGACTGCACACTCGCAGATGCGTGTCTCGAGGAGGAATCCGTTGCATCGCTCTTCAATCACACTGGTGGGGCACTCTTTCCAAGTCTCCGCTCCCTATCATGGTGCTATGGAAGGCCATTCCCTCCTCTACATATGGGTGCCCAGCTGTTGAAAATACTCCAACTTGACTGCAGATGTGGAGAGGTTACCGAATGTCTGGATCTACTGGAATCTATCGGGCCTTGCCCACTCCTAGAGAAATTTCGGCTTCAGCTCTCACACCAATTTACGGAGATCGACGGGATGGTGTCAAACAGCATCCTCCGTTGGTCGAATCTTCGGATTCTAGAATGCAGCGAGGTCTCCTTGAGTGCGGACGCCATCTTGCACCTCACCCGCTCGTCGAGGCTGAGGCATCTGTCATTTATGCTGGATGAGGAAGCAGCAAGCAAGATCCTCCGTTCCGATTTCGTCCTTGTCTTCGCACATCTCGAGTGGTGCGAGATAAGATCCAAGTTGTTGTTGTCTGTTGTAAACCTTTTCGCTTCTGCCCAGCTTCCAGTAATCAAACAACTCACTATCAAATTCCCTGCTTCCGTTTCCAAACAGACTATCCGGTCGTTTACGACGGCGCTGAGGAGCGCGTGCTCATCTGGCACGCTCACCCACCTCAGTGTGCTGAGCCAACGCCGTCTCTTTCGCCGGCTTTCGGCTTGTGGCAACCTCAAAGTGAACAACGACTACGTCATCACTTATGATGACCTTTATCCGTGTACGACCGTTGGAAACCTCTGTTCCTTCAAGATCAATTTCGAGCAGCCTATTCGCCTGACAGACGACGACCTCGTCGATCTGGGATCCACATGGCCTCAGCTTGAAGAGCTTTTTATCAACGAGGACGCGGGTTGGCGTTCCCCGAGAGGTCTGTCATTGCATGGCTTCGTGCGACTCCTCCGGGGGTGCCCTATGCTACGCGACTTCTGTATCCTTTTAGACACGCCGACGTTTCAGCGTGTGCCAGAAGGCATGGACGTGTCGTTTCCCCCGAGACCATTTGGGCGCGTCAATCTAGTCGAATCGCCGTTGGAGGGAGATACCATGTTTGTTGACGTTGTGAATGTGTTCGTCGCAATTGGGTTCTCGCCACGGTTGTTGATCGCCTCGCGATGCATCGAGGCGGAACAACGGGCACCCCTGGGCCCGATGCAGACTCTATGTCGGTCTTGGCGGGATTTATATAGCGAGGTCAGGGCGAGGGTTGCCGGCGGGGGCAAACGCGAGCTTTAGTATGCAAGTATTAATTGGTCACCACACAATGCGTGTCTCATGCGATCTAGAACAGTAGGGAGAGTACGAATACAACCTAATAACCAGAACTATGCTATGAGATGAGCCACTGACCAAGGAAAAATAGGACGCACTAAAAGCCATTCACTGGCAGGAACGCTTATTTGACATGTTTCCGACCCTCTTACAGGCTTCATCCCGACGATGAGGTATACCCTCCAACCCGGCGGCCGTGCCATGTTGTAATATCCATGAAATCCAGTTGTGACGAATAACATAGACGATCTTACCTTCCATGAATAGTTTGTGAGATATGCTAGAGGAGATAGGCTCCTCGGGTCTTCCAGAGCACGTCCAGTCACTCCAGTGCTGGGTCTGAATGTACATGTTCTGGTCAGACATGCTAGCTTCGCAGTACCTATACCTTCGTACCGAATGCAGCGACCGACAATATTCAGAAGGATTTCTTCTATCCCTAGAGAGTGATGCACTTCGAGCAGCTGGGAGGAAAGGGTAGTGGAGTGCAATGTCACGTGTATTGCACATTTTCGAGCCCAATTACTTCTCAGTCGCTATGCATAGTACACACTGGTACAACGCGCGACCAAGTTCGTGTTGACTCGACATCGAGTCCTCCACAGGGCCTCTCTGATGGGAAAAATGATCTCGCTCAGAATTCGTGTTGGCGTACCACACATCGTTAAGCCCACGGTCAAATTTTTGACTCGATGGCTGTCTATGTATCAAACAAGGCGTCCCAGGTGAAGTCCGTAGGGAAGGCGAGTTTTTCTCTTCGCCTATTGCCTGTCTTCTCGGGTCTGACTCTGCCAACCGATTCAAGTTAATTATCGATATCAGATGGCGCTGATCCGGCTCCATTCAGCGTTGGTAGTTGCTGGTATGTCACATCAATGATGGCGCCTGCGAGATGGTATTCACACAGACCGTTCAGCGCAGCCTGTATGATCTTCTAATCAACAAATATCGAGGTGGGTACAGCTCCGTGCGGTACAGCAGCACTGTTCAATGAGTCAGGCCTTGGGAAACTATCAGTTCAAAGAGACGGAATATCATCTATATCTTCGGTTTTTCCTTGCCACCGCTCAGTTAACTATTTGCCGAATCAGCGCGGAGACAAACCATTGTCTATGTAAGGAAAACTTCATCTGGGTGTGTACCAGTTTCCAGTGCAGCTACCCACGAACGTTGATGGGATCGTGCGTTGTTACGAAAATACTTGTAAGGCTACGATGACTCGCAGACCGCAGTACGAAGCTGACTAAACTACAGCACTTCGCAAGTACTTATAGTGTAATGATACGACAATTGGTGTCATCACCCTATCGCCGGTGCCTCAACTGCTCATTTCATTGTGATAGTATGGTGCGTCCCATTGCACCAGTACTCGTGGTAAGTCCCCTTCCTTGACAGTGTGATCCACATTATTGATTGGACCCCTTGTGGTTTTGCTAGGCTGGCGGTGGGCCAGCTGGTCTCGTCGCTGCACTGGCACTGTTACAGAATGACATTCCGGTTCGGATTGTTACCAAGGAACTCGAATACCGACTTGGTCAACGCGGTAGTGGTGTTTGGGTGAGGCCCTATTGCATGGTCACATACTATGGTACATTTAAATGGGTGTTTTGTTGTCTCAATAGCCCCGTACCTTTGAAGTATTTCACTTCCTCCGTGCATTCGAGACCCATCAGAGCGCGCGGCCAGTGCTCCCCATGCGAGAATACAAACTAGGCACGCTCGAACCACAAAACACTTTCACTATGGTCCCTCACAATGATCCGACCCCATCGATCCCTTATGCAAGTGAACAACTGCGACAACCTCCCGATGGTGACTGATATTCTATGCTCTGTAGAATAACCCGATGTTCCTCGGTCAGCCAACGCTAGAAGGAATCTTGCGGTCACGACTTGAAAAGCGGGGCTGCTTTGTTGAGCTAGGAACAGAACTCCACTCATTTGAAGATGATGGAGAGCGTATTCTCGCCAAGTTGGTCAAGAAAAAGGGTGACGAAGATGTAACTGAAATATTCGAGGCTTCGTATCTTATCGGGGCAGATGGTGCTAAGGGTATGTAATTCATCCAGTCTTTTCATTTTATATAGTGAGTGATACTTTCTGCTAGGAGTTTCTCGGAAAGAGCTTGGGTTGTCATTCCTTGGTGAAACAAGGCAAGATTTTGGCAGTGTCGTCGGAGATCTCTGCTTGGAAATAGAAGGGTTGGATCGAAATGTAAGCATGACTTTTCGTCCATAGATTGGACTTGCGAGACAATCACTGAACACCTATTTAGTATTGGCACGCCTTTGGTAGTCCATCGACTAATTTGTGAGCGTCTACTCTCAGAGATCTTTTGTGCTGTATCTTACCCTGAGGCAGCTGTGTGATGCGTCCTACGGACGAGGTGGCACCTGATGGCTACCAGTTCATGATATCTATGAAGGCCTACGAACCGAAGCAGCTGTTAGCTGACGAGAAGTTAATGGCGAAATGTATGTCTGAACTCATGGGATGCGAAATCAACATCAGAAAGGCCATCGCCATGACAGAGTTTCGGTAGGCCCTATTACAAAGACAGGTTTACGGAGCGCTGCATAACCTGAGACAGACCCAACATTAGGATGGTCGATAACTTTGGTATCGGTCGAGTGTTTCTTGCTGGAGGTGAGACATCTATCCATCTCTCCCCCTCTCTCGTTGATATATACCCTCGCAGACGCAGCACAGTACGTTAGCCTTAGTATCATACCTATATTTTGTCTCACCTTACTTGTCAGCGTTCATAGTCCCACAGGGGGCCAAGGTCTTAATTCGTCTGTCCAAGATGCTGTATGTATTTCCAAGTGACTTACTCATCGCGACTGATAGCGTCATTTTGCAGCTCAACCTGGCGTGGAAGCTCTCACTAGTCTATAAGGGTCTCTCTCCAACCGCCCTCCTCGATTCATACACCACAGAGCGTCTCCCCGTCATTGCTGAAATGCTCAACATCACCACAGGGATGTTGAATAAGCTTCGTACGTCGACCACCGTACATGAGACCGGAGTACGTGAAAAGAAAATGAACATGCTCGGCGTGAATTACCGATCGAGCCCGATCGTGATGGACGAGTTCACGAAGGCCGAGCCAGTGAATGCATATGGCGTATTGGAGGAGGGTGTATTGGTGGCTGGGGACAGGGCACCAGATGCCCCTGAGTTGGTATTGACTCCAACTAACGGTGGGGCAAACACGGAGACCAGGTTGTTTGACGTGTTCTGCCCAATCTATCATACAGTGCTCATGTTCGCTCCGGATGCGACGTCGTCGACGGACATCTTCGAGATGCTGAAGAAGTATCCCGCGGATATTGTTCGGCCTATGATCGTCCTTCCGGAAGGCTCTGTGCCGACCAGTGGAGCGCAGGCGGAACTCGTGGTCGACCAGGGTGGACATGCTTATCGTGCGTACTTGGTGGCAAAGGGAGAGAAAAAGGTGATGGTGGTGAGACCCGATGGTGTCGTAGGTGCCATAGTGCACGGTGCTGAGGGGGTGGGACAATACTTTGACAAGATTTTTGTGTAGGATCGTGGATGTTGTTTACTACAATAATGTACTGATAATAGTCACGTGCGCTGTATGTCTTGTGAATCTGTGCTTTGGTTGGGTTCTCCGTCAAATGTCCGCGTACGGTACAACGCGCAACCACGCCGGCTCAACGTTCGCGACGTCGGCCTCGATCACCCTCTTTCGACGTCTTTCATGGGAAGGGACGGTCCCACTCGAAATTCGCGTTGATCCTAAAGAACTCCCCGCGAATTCTGATCGCGGACTCGAATGCTATTATATCCAAGCACCAAGAGTCAGCTACCTGCCCCTGCTTATGCCAGAGATACGGAGATTCCTGATGGACATTGTTTTTGACGAGTCAGCTGGTAAGATGTTGAAGGAGGAGGATTGGTGGTTCGAGAGCGAAGAGGGCACCCTACTCAAGTGGTATGTCGATTTCCTTTCATTCATCATGATCACGTCAACGCACCCCATCGATGGAATGCCTTCTCGTATCTGCTTTTTGGTGTCGTGTTTGTGAACCGTAGCTCTGATGCGGCGTGTTTTGCAGGCATTGGCCAATTGGTTTGATCTACGACAACCATATCATATCGGCTTCAATACGACCTAGTGCCCCAGCCACGGGATCAGGAATGAACATACAAGTTTCACCATTGAAGCTGATCCTCCACCTTGCGTCGCCGCCGACAGAAAAACTCCTCTTACCCCCCTCGGCTGAGTCTTGCAAACAAGCTTTCATGGGTCAATTGAAAGAAGCAGATTTCATCCGTTGGGGCAATACGAAACGTATGACAGGCCTCCGCAAGGCAGAACAAGATGGAATATGGGAGGGTATCAAAGAACGTGAGTCTCCCCTCTCACCAGGGCCTTGTGCTCTAAAACGCGTTATCTCGGAGCTAGCTTGGCTGACTGGTTTGGGTGATGGTCGTCTACGTAAACGACATTGATCCGTTGCAGATAATTTCGATGACTATTGGCGCGTTGCTTCCAAGATCGTACCGACAACGGCGCCAACGAGACCGAGTTCGCCGCCACCTACTTCTGGTAGCTCGGCGCATGTGCGACCTGCTTCCACCGATCAACAAAGTGCGCCTGATCGCGATGGAGCGTACAACGTCCGGAGTGTACCAGTTAGGTTATACCTTCCCGACGGTCCGGTCATCCAAGACCTCGTCCCGCCATTATTAGATGATGGTGCGCGCGCTCAGTTCGCTTCTGTACTTCTTACTAACGAAAACATGTTTTATTCTCGCGCCCGCACTATTCTATTGAAACACTTAGGTTTTGTACACACACTATCACACTATCTATCAACGCACCTCCCGCTGCTGTTCCCACCTTCACCTGCTTCTGGTTCCGATCTTGCATACGCATTAATTCAGGGAATCGTTACACCTTCGGAGACGGAAATGGGGTGGCTTGGCGCGTGTTTGGCGGGGGCAGACGGCTGGGTAAACATTTGTGTTGGCATTTCGCGGTAGAAGGTCGCAGTCGGGAAAACATCTTCCAAGGGGTCTTTTCTCTTTTCACGCGGATCTAAGCGTGATCAAAAGTTCCCGTCAAGTGCTAGATACATGGTCGATGTTACTCGTTTCTTACGTTTAACTCCTTTCTTTTTTTTTCTTCCCATTACTGCATTTACCATAGTTCACCGTTCCCGTCTAACTCTCATCTTTCCGTTGCGCACGTATGCTTTCGAGCTGTTTAATGTACATGAGTGTATGCCCATGTCGTTCCCATCCTCAGGTTCATGAATTGATCGCAGATGGAATTCAAATTGGCGATCAGCGCCACTCGAACATCTCAATGAGGTCCCCGCCTTCACCGCGATCACAATGGATCATCCGGAGCATTCCTGACCTCATGTCCGAAGCATTTTTTTCTCTCGCAGATCCGAGCATCCGCTCTTACGGGAGCCAGAGATAGTGTGCCAAGATTGTGCTGTGACCCGGTGGCAGCCGCGGCCCGTCGCCGATCGGCCGAGTGATCACGATCACGGAGCGGCCCGTGTGGGATGCCATAGCGCCATGCTCCACAAGATAGACAAAAGAGTTTGATGCCATGGCATGTCACGTTCTCGAGAACTCGGTCATGTCACTCTCTCCTTTTTCCTTACGTCGCGGGCCCCGTGCTCGGTGCTTGGGAATGTTGAGAGTAGACCTTCGAATTCCAGGAAGACACGCCCACCGCTGTCGTCCCCGAATCCGGTGTTGATGGGATATGGTCTTACCAATGTGACTCCCATCTAACGGAATTGGCCATGCCACGTACTAGTAGCCTGTTTCACCACTCGCCGCCGCTTCGCATGTCCGCGGATTACCTTCGTCACGGCGAACGCGCATCTTCGTCTCGTCAAGCTCGACTCGAGACGAGACGGGAGCCGCGTTCGCCAACGCTCTGCCTACGCCCGCCGGACGCCCGACATGCTTCGATTTATTGTAGCCGCGGGCGTGTGATGGTCAAATCCACGTCCCTGATAGCCTTTTCCGCGATGCTCGGAAGGTGCTCCCATGTTCAGACCTCCCTTGTGTTTGCATTTACGGTTTTGCGTCCGCACGAAGATGGTAAATAGAAAGGGGGAAGTATGGGATCGGTTCTCTCATTTAGCCGGGGACCGGTGGCGGATGTAGACGAACAAATGGACGGGGCAATCCGAATGCATTGATCCCCCACGATACTGACTCCCATTTTGCCCGACATCGACCGACATCGCTAATCCGTGGTTACCACAGTCCTGGTAGAAGCCTGCGGATGATACTTACCACATATCAATGGGGACGGTAATCCCAGAGGGTGATATCGATGTCGATCATTTCACTGGAAAAATATATAGCTCAAGACGGTGTGAAAGGTATCAAGTCCCAGGTCATGCCTAGACGGATACTGGACAACGCAACATTTATACGCAGGGACATTTGTTTTTCTGCATTGAGTCGACCTGATAGGGGCGCATGAGAGAGCTCGCTGCTCAACGTGACACTCAAAACGAATGAGTCACAACAATCCCAGGCTCATACCATGAACAACTACGGATATCAGGGCATTTATTGGAAGACTGAAAACCCCATCTGTCAGATCCAATATTCATAGGGAGTCCTATTGAGCCAACATCTTCTGACCTCGGTAACTATGTCGTGAAATTCCAAATTGCTCACCTCCATCCTGTAAACTCGTTCCCTCGCAATATAACGAGGATACGAGCTACACCATTCATGCAAAGATTGGTACAGTCATGTGAGAATCTTCCTTATATTACAAAAGCTAGGTCCGGTCGAATGGATCCCATGCTCCTGTGATAATCAGATTACAATAAAGAGACGAACCACGCACGAGAGCCAGTACTCAATCTCCTGGCTGTGGAGATAGAGCTTAAATCCGAGGTTGATGTTTCTGAAAAGAGTCAATGTTACAAGTCTAGAACATGATGGACATCACCAGAAATCCCACCGTAACCAACGACCATCCGAGGACTCGGAGAAAGGGAGTGACACAAAGAACTTAGGGTCCCAGTCAACCCTGCCGAAGACCATATGACACACCGGACAATTACGACCTGCAAAATATTTGAGCCGATGCAAAGTATGGCACGTTCATAAAATGAATGAAAAATCATTATTAGATTTGGCTAGACTCGGCGTCCGTAACCTCCACGCGGAATACTTCATGCTGATGGGCCAAAAAGGTTCGATCCGCGGGGAAAATTTGATGTAACCTGTGAGTGAGACTCGGATGAATCAGCCGTACCGTCGGACGCAGTCGGACGCAGATACCGATAAACTCAGGGATCACCAGTCTCCTCGAGCAGTACAGGATATGCATCGCGGACTACAACCTAATGTGTGATTAGTTGGATAGCATTCGTGGTCGACGTAACAGGGTGGCTACCACTCCAACGAGCTGCTGGCTGGCCTGGGAGCATACGGCACTAGGGAACCTTGATGGCCATATGGAAGATGGACGCGTGGGAAAGAGAAACACCCTCAACCGAATGCAATGCGCTCAGTCTTGTGTACTGGCCTCTAGCCTGTTTCCAAAGTTCAGTATATCAGTATCAGGTACCGTGACCACAGGTCCCATCAAGTTACCGTGTTCCGCTGTACACATCCCTGGTAACGGCATATCTCGACGATTCAACCAGTTTCCCTAATCATCTGACTGGCCTCAGGCTACTACCATTTCATTGATGCAATTTGGACGAGTAAAGGAGACACCCATTGTTCTGGCCACGTCTGGGGCTCCATAACGACACCGCGGCTCTCCGCGGACAGGCTGATTACCAACATCACGCGGTGCGCACGCCAGGATTCCTAAAAGCTTGTCTATTTTTTCCGACTGTTAGCATGTGCGGCTGTTGGTAGATTTTTTACTTCCCACGTACCTCTCTTTGGTTGATTCCCTTCCATAGCAGCCTACAAACCCTGACATGGCAATCGAGTGATGGTGAGCGTCACTGGGTGCGCCACCGAATCCTCACAACGAGATGAAATGTCGTCGGTTCCACTGACGTTCGATCATGCTACGTGTTCCTTGGTCTCGAACAATCACTCCAGGAAGTTTCCGGTTTGAGTCTGCTATGCAGTCGGCGGCCGGTCCTGCATGCCTTCGGGAGACAACCACGCGAACCCCGCGATCAAGACGTTGGTAAGGCAGCGCGCTAAACCTTGTCAACTTCGCTCAACGCCACACATAGTTACTTCGCAAGGGACCGAGGCAACCAATGAGACACTGTTGGCAGCGGAAGACGCCGACTAGTCCATTTGGAAGGTGCTCGTTACAACATCTAGAACATCCCGAACAGAACAGTATTTCCTCGAGTTTGCTGGAGACTACATCTCGATGTTTAACTTGAGGACAGGAGAGATACAAGTTTTGAGTATGATTTCTAACCTCCGGGCCGAATTCCCGATCGACGCAATAACCCTGCCACAAACGCCCTGCAACTAGTTCGCAGATACCTGCTACTCATTTTAATCTGACGGTGGCGCGACACCTATCCCCTAACAAACGGACAATCACGATTTTCGGGGATAGATGAAGATCAGTATATGGGGAGGTAGGCGATTTGGGATATAACACCGGTTGGTCTAAGGGGATAGCTGTGTCACTTCGTTGACACCAGCTATCTATCACGAACAGGCGCCTAGTAGGCTATACTCGCGGCAGTCACCGGACCGTCAATGACCGATGCTATGATCTAGAATTTGCTGAGAAGTGCTGAATTCATTACTATGGACGAAAGATTGAAGCTTTCGCACCATAGGTGGTTGAGTCTTCGTGTTGGATTGCACATGGCTCCCAATCGTTCCTGGGATTTTCCGCGACAGAACCCTATCAAAACCAGCCTCACATCGCTCACTAATCAATGATGCATCAAACGACAATCAGTGGAAATCTTTCGTCCCTTTGACTAGTATGCTAGCTTGAATTTTAAACCCTTCAAAGAGATATCATTATACTGTAAGCATCTTTCATAGTGAAGCGGCCACTAAAAAGTCATCCTGGGGGAATGAGATATACCTAGTTGCACGTTGCCAAGGATAAAATCTAACTACTCTTCCCGTTGCTCCCCGTTACGCACTCTTTCGTCAGGTGTGCCATCAAATCGCCGGCTACGTGTCCAATCCTGTCAAATTACGCCGACGGATCCCATTCTTTTGTTTTGCCGAAGGTCGGGTGGATCCAGAGCACAGCCACATCGGCCGCCCCTTCGGAGACTTCTAGGGTCCGAGTAAAAAGCACGTCTGGCACCTGGATAAATCATCTGACGCGATCCAACGGTGTGATTCATAATCAGGGGAGTAGGCGAGCGGTCTCTTGAAAGGCTGTTCGACGGAGCTTTGAAACTCGTGTACGAGCGGTGCCCAGACCTCATCCGCCCATTGGCTTGGCTTCTTGTGACGAACGTCACGGTTACAACGCGCGGCTAGAATCAAAGACCGCGTAGGCTCGAAGTCCAACTTTCCTATTTCCTCCAGGGCATGCCGTCAGACACGAGGTGGGAACGTTACTCGGGACCTACAGAAGCGGCACTTTTCGTGGGGGGAAGCCGTTGGTAAGACCCTTCCGAGCCAAGCTGCCGACAGCTCGCATCCCACAGCTCCAAGCATTATAGCGAACACGAGGTAAATTACATATCTATCAATAAATTCCGCGATCGGTGTGACAAATGGTCCATAGATAACGGAATGAAAAGAAGCCCTCTACGTGTAAATAGATAATTATTATGCCACTTTCTCTTTAGGAACAACAACGCTGCGTGTGGTATTGACACATGTACTTTGGATTGGTCGGCTCTGTAGACGTAGTGAACGTGATAGTGATGCTTCAGGTCCTCCGTGTAAGTGGGAGGTGTGAACGATGGACATAAATGGCAAGATGCTCAACAAGTCGCGCGGTCCATCCCAACGGAAGTATTGAATGTATAACAAATATTCAACAGATGATCAGCTGAGCTTTTGCGCCTGCACTGCTTGGGAGATCAACGACGGCGAACGTGGGAGTGGAGGAAACATACTCGAGGAGGCGTAAAGCCGTAATTGACTCAAGCTGGACCATGTAATCCGGAGTCGGTTCTGATATGGGTCGTATGGGCTCAGCTGGAGCGACGCTTCGTCAGACAACCCAATTGCCATGGCAGTCTGTACGGCGAGCTGTGGGAATACATCAGACAATATCGCACATGACCGCGACAATACGTACGTCGCTATATTGTCGAAAACCTTGGTTCCCTGCATGTCAGCAACAGCTCGACAACTAGGGTTCCGACACATACCGTGTCCATGACCACCTTTGTACTCTGCCCACGCGAGAAGAATCGCTGCCTGCAGTGTATCGATAGACGGCTGTTGAACTGATAGTTGTTCCTGAAATAGTCTGTTGGAGCGAACGACTCCGAGCAATGAAGGACGCACTTTTGCCGTATCAGAATAGATCTCGGCGACAGCTTGGGAGCCCCTCGAGACCACTTCAGGATTGTCGGAAAATCTGCGAGGACGTGAGGCCCGAGCCGTGTAATCCGTGACAAAGTACGTCACCTTGCACCCAACGCGGCTATGCAATTAGAAAGTAACGGAGGCAGTGTTTGACGTCGAAACTTGTCATATATGTCTTCATAGCTGAGGAACGGGCACTGCGCGCCCATGTTGGTAACGAATAGTTGCATAAACTGTGGCATCCAGGCCCGCTGAGGAGATGATGGTTGTCCAGGGTCGAACAGTGGCGAAGAGTAGCGCAGAGATTGTCCGGCTTGTCTATACGAAGGCCCCGAAGCAGAATGCGTAGAACGGTGGCCATTGAACGATCCTGAACCCTTGTCAAGGGGGTATGATTGATACCGTACATGTCCGTCGTTGTGGTAATCTGACTGTGGCGGCGAATACGACGTAGAACGTTGCATAGATAATGAGGGCGCTGGAGGGACACTCGGAGCAGAATACTCTGGAACGACACTCCCGGACCTGCTGGGGGTGTCGTGCGCGGTATATCCAGCTTTGCTTGACGGGCGCGTGACGTTGGGCCCGGCGATGGCTCGACTGCGCTCGGCAAAGTAACGCTCTCGATCTTGGAATCTACATTGGATCTTTGCGACTTTGCATGCTTCGCATTGGGACTCCGGGCTGGGTTGAAGACACTTGATCTTTTTTAAGCGACTGAAAGTGAACATAGAGGATTACGAGCAGGACCGTTAGTGGGTGCAAGGCACCCACCAATTATCGCAGGACGTAACGAGTCGAGGCCGCTTTTTATGGCTTTGGGCTTCTTGAGGGGACTCGATGATGAACTGGAAGCCGTCCATTGTTCGAGGATGATGGGGAGTGATTCGATGACGAAGGCATTAGGGCTGTTTATATCCGCACTAAATAGTATCTCGAGACCACTTGGTCTGTCACACTCGTGTCACCGAATATTTCAATAAGCGTTGACTCAGAGATCTACGAATCTCGAGCCCTCGTTGGGACGATTCTCACTTGTGACCTGGAAAACCTCTTTAAGCGATCAGGTTCGTGCCGCAGAAAGGACTTACTCAACTAGACACCCACCTACAGCAGTGCTTTGATCGATTTGTGATCAGTAAAACAGATCGAGTTAGCCGCCGGTGATTATTTTCAATTCCAGAATTGCGCGTGAATACCTGCCATCTGTTTCAAACGAGCCGGTGCCGTAAAGGAGATTGACAATCATGATGTTATGCCCGCAACCAAATTTTACCAAGCCCGGGAGCACGCGAAGAGAATTCTTGATGAGTTCCAAGACGACGTAACATGATCATAACGGGGCTCACAGAGACGATTCCATAACACGTCAAACGCCCGCACTAGATAGGCAACTCTGGGCCGCCTTGGTCTTTTGGGGTGGCAAATTGCGCTGCTAGCTATGGGAACCTGGAGCCAACGGCCCAGGTCGGCTTACCCAGACTCCCAGTCGTGTGGATGCTTCCGTTCCCAAGTGGCACTGCATGGTTTCACACAGTCCTGAGTGATTGGCTGTGCCTTGTAACTAAATTGATGGCGAGTCCGGCGACACATGCCGACGCCATGTCATCACTTGACTTCACTCAGACCTCGCCCACCACAGCATACTACTAAAAACTTGACCGGGGGTGCACGCCACAGTTCATCAGCCGACTGCTTCCGTGGTCGACGGAATCCATCAGTAACTACATTCAAATCCGGATCAATGGTACGGTACATCCGAGAGTATTTAAGGCGTGCACCCCACTTAAGTCCGGTTTAGGGTCAAGCGACTTAGCATAAGTTGCACGCTACCACTAAACTTGTGCGGAACAACATTGTGAAGTCGAACGTTCGCACTAGCATTACAGCCCCACTCACTAGAATTAATTATGGTAAGAATACCAGTGGTAGTCCTTCTATACACCTCTATTTTTATTCGGTTCGTCGACCCAATTCAATTTTGAGCTCCTCAGGCTTCGAATTTCTTCAGCATCCTCTTCCGCTTCCTCTAGTCCTTCACCAGAGAAGAGGACATCTCCCTCGCCGTCTTCCTGAGTCTTCATAGCACTCGCCTTAGTGAGTGGCAAATTACACTCTCGTAACACTTACAAATGAATGCATGGGTCTAGAATCATAGGAGCTTGTAATCAACTCCACGTCGTGGTCGTATGGCGACACGTTGCGCAGGTTTTCACCATCAAGTTGTATCACATTGCCACGTTCATCGAAAGCGACGTTGGAATCAATAGTCCTACGATATTTGTGATATGTGAAAAGAGCAATCCCTATCATCGCTACGTCAACCAACGTGCAAGACTAAGTGAGAGGACTGACCGGAAACCGTGATAGCAACACCTGTAATATTAACGGGTGTCAATTCGTCCCCGAAGTACCAGGCAGATATCGTGATAGTCGAGACTTCTTTAGCTATGCCTGCTATCGACATCGGGAGAACACCAGCCCGCTGAATGATGCTTGTACGATAACGTGCAGTCAGTTTCGTAGATGACGCGAGTGAAAGAAGCTCTAACGTACTAGTATTCGCTCATAACCATACAGAAAGCCAGAATTCCCGGACCAATAAACATGAAGAGCGTATTTACTGTCGAAGACATGGTCGCGAAGAAAGGCGTCGAGAACACGCTGGTCCAACCTTCCCAAGCGATGCTGATTATAGCCATTGAAACCGCTGTGGTTGGCGACAACCAAAATATTGTAGATGGGGGGTTATCGAGTCCCATGGATTTATCCTGCATGGCGAGCTGAGTGAAACTCCAGCGAAGACCGCTGCAAACGCTCGCAACCATAACAAGCAAGAACCCAGACAAAACGAATGCAGTTTCTGAGGCAACCATCAATAGTACACCAAGGAAAATGATCAGGATCACAATGACCAAGCGCACGGAAAATGTTTCCAGTCGAAAGAGGAATGCGAACAAAAGGACGAAGATCAGCGAAGACGACTTGCACATTGCTAGAGGGAACAGATGTCAGCTAACGAGTTACGCCGCAAGAGAAGGAAGACCAATAGGAAGAGCACTTACTGTAGAAGGACAGTGTAATACTCTTTAGGGAGACATTCGACAGGCCAATATCAATGCCAGTTGCTACTGCAGGAGGAGCGGCCTTCATGCTGTAGAAATTGCATCACCGTCGAGGTCACTCGAATAAAGGCACCCACCTATAGCTACGAAGGGTTGGCCGTCTATCCGTGACAAAACTTCGAGGGAAAATGTATCTAAGCAAAGCAGCCAGTAGGAATTGGATGAACATGTGGACAGTGGTCACGAAAAGTGGGTAGGGGAAGTTGTAATAGTTTGGGGAGAATAGCCATTTGTTGTAAACGGAGAGCACTGTCGCAAAGAGGTACCTAGACAAAGGTGTTCAGTAGCTCGGCTGAACCGTCCAGAAGCTGCATCACCATGCCAAGATAAAGAACGCGTTGATGAGTGCATTTCTCCACCAGAGGGACCTCTTCTCTGCTGCCGATGCGATATGGACTGCTGTGCTTCCACCGTTTGGACTAGCGTCTTCGGCGTCGACTTCTGTATCCTGTTCTTCGTTGGACAGTATTGGCTCGTGTTCAGAAGATTCTGAATGAAGACGGGACAAGTTGGCTATGGACATGTCCAAAAAGGAACGTGCGAGATACGCAGCGTGCGAATATACGATATGATTGAATGGAAGCCCAAGTTGTGCCAACGTATTGATCTACTACCCGGAACATCGTTCTACACATACTCCGCTAACAGGTGATGAGCCACGGTCTCCGTTGACCCGGCCTGTGAGCCTGACCAGGACCCTCGAAATGAGCACGCAGACCAACTCATGATCACCTTCCCAAAAGGTCGAGTGCAGGGCTCATCACTACGGTGGAATTATGGAGTGTGCTTCTCTTGTTCCTGGGCATGCGGAGTTTCGGGAGGAATAGATGCGGTTGGATAGTTTCGCCTGGACACGGAGCTCAGAACATCTTTGAGGGTGCAAGCAACGCAGTGGACTTGCCACGTTCGCCAGTGATCAAATTGTTTCTGGTTGAGATACTCTCGCCATTCGTCTTTCTTTATCTCCGACCTAAAGCGAGCATGCTGAAGCAGCTCAAGATGGTGCAGAGCATGCGGGTAGCTTCGAGAGGTGTTTGGATCAGAATCGAATAGGGGATCAAACCACACCAACTGTACGAAGCGAGCGTAATCTTTTTCCCGCCAATACTGTAAATATTCCAAGTAATTGACGAACGCAGGCTGATCGAGTAAGTTCTGTTGCGCCAGCGAGTGCAAATAGTAAGGATTTGCGAGAGATTGTACGAATTCGAGTTCCAACTCGAACCTCTCTCGATTTGTTTCCTTGGCGTCTAGGACTAGAGGAGGTGATCCAGCTGGCGCAGTTGTAGACATTTTGCTTAGTCTCAGCGTGTTTGTTTGGATCTAAGGCCTTTGCCAAACAGTTGGTCACGTGGCATGACGCGTCGAAGTGAAGTTCCACTCTGAAAGTCCTGTCAGACCACTGTCATGACCGACGAAGGTTCCGGTGGTTGGGAGCTCACGGAATCCGACCCGAGTGTCTTCACGTAGGTCTAGACCTGGCCCGTCCGCTATAATTTAACTAACACATGACAAGGGAACTTTTAAAATCGCTCGGTGTTCCGTACATCGTGGATGACTTGTACTCGCTCGATCCCGAAGCACTGTCTGCGCTGCAACCCCTCCACGCTTTGATATTTCTATTCAAATGGCTTCCTCCCAATAGCAACGAGCCAAGTAGCGCCGCGGGACGATACGATACGGATTTTCCCGGCTTCTTCGCGCAGCAGACAGTCAACAATGCTTGTGCGACGCTCGCAGTAATAAACGCGTTGGGGAATATACCGTCATTGCCGTCCGGACCACAGCTGGCAGAGTTGATGAGCTTTACGACCGGAATGGACCCTCAAACGTGTGGGATGACGGTGACTAGCGCAGTCTGGTTACGAGAAGCGCATAACGCACTTTCTCCACCGAGTTCTATCTCGTTAGACGGGCTTTGGCTTCCAAAAAAGACCGAAGATGCTTATCACTTCGTTGTCTACATTCCCATCATGGGAAGCCTTTACGAACTTGATGGATTAAAGCCACATCCTGTTTGTCATGGTGGATATGAAGAATCTGGGGAAGGTTGGCTAAAGAAAGCTAGGTGAGTTCTTTCTATCTATTTTTCCTTCGATGGATTAATATTCGCACAATTTAGAGAGGTCATTGAAACCCGGATAAGCACATATCCAACTGGAGCGGTAGGTGACCTACTGGGTCGAGATGACTGTTCTTGAATTAATTTCCTTCCTTAGTTGGAGTTTAGCTTACTTGCCCTGCGCGATGATCCATTGCCTGCTCTCAAGAGACAGTTAGAGCATCTGGAGCAGTCAGGAAATCATTCAGAAGGTAGTCAAGTTTTCATGAAGATCAACAACGAAAATTCGAAACGTGAACGCTGGGCTGTACGTCTTCCAACCACTTTAGATATGTGCTTATTGAGCTTAATCACGTACTGCACAGTTTGAAAATAGCCTTCGCCGCCACAACCACATCGGGCTAGCGCATGCATTATTAGCTGGGCTTGCTAAAGCTGGACAACTTTCATCTGCCACGGACAATGCGAGGAAGATTATGCGGGAACGGGTGGCGAGGCGGAGGGAAATGGGTCTTGGCGATATGGATGAGGATTGATTAGTGTCGTTCCATGCACGAGGCCAGAGTGCGTGCGTAGCGGCTCCACAATACATGCACACGCTTTTCTTCCATCGAGACTCTTGTAAGATTACATACTTCCGCCCTCGATTTTTAGATTGGTTTCCGAACCAAAACTGTTTGGAGAGCCCGTCCTCGTGGAGGGCAGTTGCAGGGATAGCCACTGTCCGGTATAACTTTAATCCGGGCACAGAAGTGCCACTTGAAGTTTCATTACCGTGCTTAACGGAAGTGAATTTGACAGTGCAGTACTATGCTATAGCTCAGCAATTCAGCTCAGTACTTGGCAGCTCCTGAGCTTACCTTCCGGATTCCGATAGCGCTTCAAGATCATCAACCGCCACAGGAAAGTGGGCGGCGACCTGAGTTCTTGAGACGATCCGACGTACGCTGTTGCCGTTCATTTCATTAGATCCGATTCTTCAAGTTGCCGTTACCTCAATCACCTCCGTATCCTACCAACATGTCGCTTACGATTAAATCGACCGTCCAATTGACGTCAGGTATCGAAGTTCTCTGTGAATTTCATCTGGCTTGTTGACCCACGCGGCGGTCAACAGGATACACGATGCCACTTCTTGGATTCGGCGTGTATCAGAATTACAACACACGAGCATCCGCTCTAGCGGCTTTTGCGGCCGGCTATAGGTATGCGATTCATTCACCATTATACTACGCGCGGTGTTTAAGCTGTCAACACCGCGGTAGTCTTGGCGCCTAGGTCTGACCTGCCGTTACTCATAGGCATATCGACTCGGCCCAGGCATACAGAAACGAGGCTGCCGTTGGCGAAGCGTTCAGAGAGAGCGGTTTGGAGCGAGGCGACGTGTTTATTAGTATGCACCATGCGTCCAAGCTGGCTTTCATCGTGATGCTCACCTCTTCTGGTATACCCAGCCACGAAGTGCGTGAGCAAAACACACGGTTATGAAAGCACTCTACTCGGCGTCGACGAATCGCTCGCCAGGTTTGGTTTCGGTATGGAGTCGGTTGTTGCGATAACGTCTTCGGCAACTGATCCGCGCTTCTCTTGTTCATTACCTGGGATCGGAAGAATATATTGACCTGTTTTTAGTCCACGATCCCTTCTCTGGCACGGAGCGACGCTTGGCCACCTATCGGGCCCTGATCGATGCTCAGCAGTTGGGAAAGATAAGGACTGTCGGCGTGTCTAATTAGTTGGTTGTTCAAAATCCACCTCTCCGTTCCCAGATTCACTTCAATATCCAGTGGGGTCAAGCACCTTGATGAGATAAAAAATGCAGGCCTACAAATGCCCGCTGTGAACCAGATCGAGGCACGTTTCCACCGTTCATCATTTTTCATCATTACCCAATGATATAACATCTCATTCTGTACGTAGCTCCACCCTTTATGCCAGCAACGGCCTATCGTAGATTATTGTCGCGCCCACGATATTGTTGTGCAAGCATATTGCCCAATTTTGCGTGGGCAGTTGGATCATCCGGTGATTCAAGCAATAGCCAAGAAGGTTTGAACTTTGAAGCTTGATGAACACGCCGCATCAACACCCTCATGCTTTTGAATGTAGTACGAACGAGATCCTGCTCAGATACTCATCAGATGGTCCTTGCAGAAAGGGTGTGTTTTTCATTCTCATGTATTTATCAGGTGGATTTTTACATTTGTTCTTGGTTGTTCGTTCTCACTGTAGGTTCGTGCCGCTTCCAAAGTCGGCCACCCCCAGCAGGATCAAATCCAACACAGAGATATATGATTTTTCACTTGATTCGGAGGACATCACTATGTTGGATAACCTTGACATGGGGAAGGCAGGTTCCATCAGCTGGAATCCGGTTGATGCACCTTGATCTCTGACGTTGAATATTCCATGGTAAGGAGGTTTAATGTATCAATATGATCACGTAAGGTCATATATTGTCCTAGTTCGTACAGAGTTTTTACGTGTCGCAAACAATTCTGGAAATAGACTCTACAGTCGAGTCTACCGTTGTTCGAGATTTGGACTGGCGACGGGCCTATTGTTCATCTGCCACTTGATGGGCGTTACGAATTAAACGACTCGGCCTCACTATATTGTTCTACTGCTGTGAGGAAAAGTCACGGTCTGGCTGGCAAGCGCTCCACTATTTAATTCTACGTCAGTTTATAATCCTCCAATTCTATGCCGCCTTGGAGAGCGAGAATGCGACACCTGACAACCTGAGGCTTTTTGCGAGATATTCATATGATATCTGAATATCAACCTGGATGCGCTTAGCCATTCAGAAATACTACTATCACCGCCGCAGTCCAACTCGGGAACACCGAGGCAAGGATGATGATCTTCTGAATCTGCATGGTGAGCACGCACGGAGGTGTAAGTCATGATGCACTCATCCTAATGTGGCACAACGGCGGCGATCTAGCAGTCGACCGGTTGATACAGGACACCCGCGTCCCGGATCGGTTTGCCGATTGGCGGCTATAGTGGCGGTGCTACGTCCTTGCGGTTGGTTACCGCCAGCAGTTCATCTTCACAACAGCTCCATCGCCGTCTTGTTCTTGTTCCGTGCCTGTATGCCAGTAGTGATGGATGTGCTGTCTCATTTTAGAGGGCTTGACGAACTGATTCAGGTCGTTTACCAGGGTTTCGAACGCTTTGTTGTCCTCTCTACTGTCAATGAGTCCGCCTGGGTCGTATCCGTCGGATTGAAGGGACCTGAAGGCAGGTGGTGGCGCGGGTCATGGTCTGCCGAAGACATCAAACGGTTTCTTGTTCGTCCATTAGTCCATTTCATTGGGATGGCGCGTCCCACGGCGCGTTGACAATATCCTTGTACAGGGCTCCAGGTCGGACTCTCAAATCCTCGACAGTTTTGCCCATAACCTGTCTAAGGCATTCGTGAATGGTGAGCTATGTGTTGGCGACTGGGCACCCGACAAGGGTACCGAGATAAACGTGAATTTAGTCTCTACTCGAGATTTCGTTTGTTGAACGTCCATCATGCCTAGCTCACGTTAGGGCCATCGTCAAAGAAACCGGTACACATTCCTCTGGCAGAGTTGTCCGCCGAGGGAGCTGCGTCGCATACGTCGGACGTTCTTACTGCAGTATGAAATGCTGACTGTTCGTTGTTGAGTGGTGATGACGATTGTCCAAGATTGCCCTCCAAGCTCAATCCCGCAAGTGTCAATTATATCCACCGTCATTTTCGGCACAGACCGGTATCGCTGCAAGCCCGTCTCCCACTAGACCAGGTGCGTTCGACAGGTGGTACTGGTGTCTCAGAGATAAGATCCCTTCAAGTTCCTAGTGTGCATCCATCTCAGAAGAAAACCCACATTCCTGCACCTACACCATCGTCTCGACACACAAACGAAACGGAAGCTGCTCAACGGAAAATCAAGTCGTTGGAAGCAGAACTTGCACACGTGAAGGCTGCGAAAAAGGTTAAATCGAAATCGCCTTCGAGCGAACCAGAACCGAGTAGGTTACGTTGTTTGCGCAACGTTGCCCGCCTGTTCATGTCCACGTGTGTTATCCCACAGGGCCGTCCACGACCGCTCGCCTACCAAAGGGAGCGTCGCTAGCTAATCCGCATAAGAAAGCACGCAAATATCAGGAAGTGGAATTTGAGAGCGATGATGGCTAGACTATTCTGCGTCCACGAATAGTTTTGGTGATCTGGACACCTCGCAGTGTGCGCTGGCATGACCGCTACTACTGCGGAGGACAGATTGATCGAATCGGAAACGAGTTTCCACCGTTCATTGGCATGAGGTAGTAATTGTGACAGGTCCGTTAAGTGGTCGCCATACAATCCGTTAATTATGGTAGGGTCGCGAGTACGAGCGTCGTATTTAGTAAAAGTGGGGGTATGCATCAAGTTGATCGGACTGACTTGCCGAGATTGTGCCCGAAATGGGATGGTGTTACAACGGGGTATAGCTACACGTTTGCACAACGGCTTCATCATTTCCTTTGGACTCCACTCACCTTGCCCAATACCCTTGACCTGACACCACCATGTCCTGTGCTCCTCATTCTTTACCTGCCCAGGGAGATACCATTCCCAATGTTCTTAGTGTGCAGGCTATGTTTACGCAGATATTGAGTGCTGTGGAGAAATCGGTGTGTTGGTTTTATGGGTCAAAGAACCCCCGTTCTTGACAAGCGCCGACCCCATCCATAGCAAGCTGAAATATCTGAACTTCGCCAAGAGTGCACAGAGCTGAGGCTCGCCAATGCAAGTCTTGAAAAGCAAGTCAAGGAGGGCCTACACGTACGTCTAGCGCGAGCGCGGCAGGCCATCGACTGAACGACTCCGCCGCAGAACCAAAACGGCAACGGAAGTCGCACTGTTCACACACCCGGTTCTGTGACGCCTATACCCGGCAGCCCCCAACTCCGTGCCAAATCCCCCTTCCTTTCTCCCCACCATATTCCCGCCCTCTCGGCCGTACCCCCTTCTTTTCTCGTTCCATCTCCACTCGGGGACAATGGAGTCACCGCTATCTCGCTTTCGCAGCGGGATATTCCCGGGTTTTATGTCGTCATTCCTGCAGGTGGGGCTGGTACTCGGCTCTGGCCCCTGTCTCGTGAAGAACACCCCAAGTTCTTGCTCGACCTTACTTTGAAAGGACGGTCGCTTATTCAGGCTACCTGGGATCGACTGTTACCACTTGCTTCACCCCTTCGTATGGCGGTCGTCGCGGGTCCAGGGCACGTCAAGTCCATCCACGACCAGTTACCGGATCTCCTTCCTGACAACCTCTTCTGTGAGCCTGGCCCAAAGGAATCCATGGGAGCCATCGGTCTCGCGGCCGCCGTACTTGCGAAACGGGACCCAAACGCCATCATAGGCTCCTTTGCCGCAGATCACATGATTTCTGGTGACGACGCGTTCCTTTCGGCGATTGCGGAGGCAGTCGAAGTAGCAAAGAGTGACTATCTCGTCACTATTGGTATCGCGCCGTCACACCCGTCGACTGGGTTCGGGTACATCCGTCTCGGCGATAAACTGGACGTCAAGCACGCTCCGAACGCGAGACTTGTATCGAGCTTCAAGGAGAAACCAGACGCCCGCACGGCTGCCGCCTACATCGGCACTGGCAACTACCGGTGGAATGCTGGCATGTTCGTGACGAAAGCTACCGTGCTCATGGATCTCCTCAAGGAGTACAAGCCTGATCTACATGAGGGACTTCAAAAGATCGCTAGCGTCTGGACGAACGAGGAAAAACGTCGAGAGACGTTGGCCCAGGTCTGGCCTGGTCTTGAGAAAATTGCCATTGATCATGCTGTTGCGGAACCGGCTGCGGCGGAGGGCAAGGTCGCTGTCGTGCCTGCGACGTTCGGTATGTTCCTGGGTATCGACGGATCAAACGACAGCTTCTCTGATGCAGTTCCTATCAGGTTGGGACGACGTTGGGGACTTCTCTTCTCTCGCGGATCTTCTTCCCGCGGAAGCCAGTCAACCCCGTGTGCTTGGTGACAATAACTTCGGTGCGTATGCTGTCTTAGTATGTGGTATCATCGTCAATGCCATGGCCCTGCAGTTCTCACTGAGCAGGTCGCTGGCGGGATTGTCGTCCCCGGGTCCGGGCGGCTGATTGCCTGTCTCGGAGTCGACGATTTAGTCATTGTCGACATGCCGGATACCCTCCTCGTCACGACGCGCGCGCGCTCCCAGGAGGTGAAACGCTTGGTGAAGAAATGTCGCGACGCGGGATGGAAAACATTACTCTGAGCGTCCAGAACACTTTTCTCGTGGACATGTCTGGTCTTAAAACATTGCCTTAGAAGGCGAACGCTGTTTTGGGTACAGTATTCTTGCATTTCGGTCGCTATAGTATCAACTCCTGTAGGGTATATTTTTAATGTTGAACTGTATTCGTCGTGTTTCCCGTGCCTTCCACGTACTGCTTGATCGAAGTAGGCATAGCTCAAGGAAGCTCTTTCTTGCGGTGCCGGTGTGTTATGGCGTGGAGTTGGGCGGGGGCCATCTCATCGCCGCTAACAAGATTGATGTCTGATCAGAACGAACTGCCTTCTGCCTTCTGGTCTCAGTGTAGAGTTTGCTTTGGTAAGACCAAGCGCGCAGCATGTTTCGTGATCTGTGATTCCCCGCTCCGTTCAATTTTTCTCAGCATCCTGGCCTATCCAAACAGTCCAACGTTGATCGTCACCATGAATAGCCTCATGTCACCGCTTTACGCACTATTTTCTCCATCGGGCACCCGTGCTCTCGATAGCCAAGCGGCAGGACTGTGACCTGGCCAATTTCTTACATCACGTTCGAATTTCCTGAAACAAGACCCCGCGTCGTGGACGTGTCCGAGAATATGATGGTAGGTAACGTTGGAGGCCACCAGAGGCTTCTCGACGTGCGAATGACTGACATCCAACTTGCTGGCAGGGTTTTTTCTCCACCAGGTGTCCCATGACGACCTTATAGTAGGACTGGCGTGGGTACTAGCATTCGTGGACGTCGTCGGCCGTACGAGATTCATCGAGTGCCCTGTGACCCTGACGTCTGGTGCCTCTATGCTGGCGTCCTGGGAACATCCGTCCATGAGCCAGTCATCACAACGAATCTCACCAAATCGATGACCTGCTGGGGCACGAACGAAAAGCAGGACAGCCTGAGGACACCGAGCTGGGTGGCGACCGACGTCTCCTCTGATGCTACTTGGTCTTCGCGTGGACGATCTCTGGCCCTTCGGAGCGTCAGCGTACTAGTGTATACGCTATTAGATCAAGCCATCCATTCCGCGTCTAGCCGGAAGCGTTCGTGCCCAACTATTTCCTGCGAGAGATGGATGCAGTATGTCTGGACACAAGTGTAAATGCGCTCGCCATACATTCAAGCTGTCGCGGAACAAATGCACTGACCATTATTAGGCATGACGTCACAAAGGTGTTCCGTGGGTCGTCCTGAGCTCCTCGACTGGTGGGTTAACCACCCAAGACATGTGTTGCAGCAAGTTCTGTATTGGTCAATGTGCATCTATACTTCAGCAAAAAGTATGGTATTTGACAGCTTCTCGCGAAGCAATGCGATAACAACAACGCGATAAAATAGGACTTGATTGTCTGTCCATTCCTTAGGTTGAGCTAGACCATCTTACCTACTCCAGGTTGTCCAGAGATGTTAAAACTTGACCTTTGGGCCTCAATACCCTTCGGTACTTCCACTGTCGTACAACATCACAACGAAGGTCGAAATACTCAACGAGTCATAATCTTGTTGTGCAGATGGTTGTCTCCTTGAAGACGAAATCATTGTCCGACATGTCGGTTCCAGCGCGACAAGCCGGTTAGGGTCGACAGATCAAGTTTTGGATCTGCTTTAGAGCGTCTCAACGAGAGGATACGGGTTATTTGTTTCATCCATGTCGGCTGTCTTATTTTAGTAATCGGTCATGTAGTCGGGCAACTCGACCGTGACTTACCAACACCAATCGTTTGGAGATCCTATTTCCATCGTACCATCCAATCACTTTTCTTGCATGAGTGATTGAACTATAGGTGTCGTGATCAATGCATGTATTGTCCGATAGGGTGTACATACAGCGCGAGCTGTATGAGGTGTGTTTTCAGCCATCACTAATTCCAGTGAACGACGATAAGGCTCACGTTCAACTGGTGCAATTCCAGATCGCGAAAATAAAGCGTGTGCCTCTTGGCTCGCTTCCACAGCGAGGAACGATGCCTATCGTAACATTCGTAACTCAAGGAAGTGCCATGCCCTGAAGGATCGTCGAATCCAAACGCGTCCAGGTGAGATGGCCGTACCGACCCTTTAGCTATCCGGCTAACCTTTCATTATCCTACTACTTCGTCCCTGCCTTGAGATGACCTGTGGCATATGATTTCTAGTTATCACAACCGCAAAGTAAACCCATCTAAACTTCCGTTAGAAAATCCTGTAGAATCAAACAGATGCGCTGCGATGTCGAGCGGTCGCATCAAAGGAATACTTGAAGCGAGACTAGAGCTGCGGCCGTCTGAAGCGGTCTACGGCAGAGGCGGCAGCAGTGCATGCATAGAAACTAAATAAAGACGTCACGGGTTGGCCCCACGGTTACGTGAATCGGACGCGAGGTTTCGGGCTGGAAGGAATGGACGGTAAAGAAAATAACGGTGCCGGTATCTAGGAGTACAGCAGAGATAAGGGGGAAAGGGAGAGCCGACCGTTGGCACGGGAGCGGCGACTTGTACTGGATACTGATTCCACATGCGCGGAGAATACAGTGGAACAAAGTGGAGGGATGACTGGTTGCGTTTCGGTGGGACTGCAGAAAAGACTCGACGGGTATGCCTGTCTAGCTATCTGCTTCTCTTCCAAAGCTCCATATTTTCATGATGCTATGGATGATGATAGACAAGTGCACGTTGTCTTTACCTACGAGCGCCTGCAGTCAGGGTTAGAATGAATACTGAGGAATTCCCAATAGAGGCCAGAATATAACCCTTCTTGGGAAGAAGGTAGAACACTTCCGTCAATGACTGCAATGACGAAACCACGAGGAAGAAATCTCCACTGAAAATCTCCATAAGGAACAGAGGGAAGGGTGGGTTGAAGTCTGGCAACGCCTCAAACAGTCCGGACGAACTCTCTAATTGAAGTTGGAAGTGAGATTGGACAAAGGATGAGAATATTCGTGGTACAGCCTTGCGAAGGGCCACAGGACACACCCCTCGGAGATGAGCCAGTCACAGCAGTGTCCGTGCTCATCGGGTTGCCGCAATTTATGGAAATGATTACTCTCTAGTCTCCCTGCGGGGGTTAAGTATACCGAGCAAGGCGACTCGGAGTCGGTAAATTTGCCTAGGTTTCTCGTTTCGCCGAATATGGGATTTGGCTAACTATTTGGCTTTACCCGGTAAGTCTCGTAGCCATTCCGGTCTAATCGGGGTCCTGTCACTGAATTATTTAGCTTCATTTCTTGGTCATTATGCAGGACACTGGAGACGAGGAATTATGGAATGTGACCTCAAAACCTTTCTGGCTCAGAGACACATGAGAACAGGAACCCGACGTCTACAGCAGCTTGAAATCTCAGCACCCTTGCCACGGTATCTCGCATTAGGATGACCCTGAACCAAGGCCATTCGAACCGACAAGGTGAGCTGGAGATCGTCATTAGCATTGGGTGCATACCACGACCAGTAAAGGTCTACAGTCTATGTCAGCGCCCGAATCTTCTTCCGCATCTCTTCTGTGCGACCGCTACCTCGTCCTTCAGCGCGTCCAAACACAACGACCCTGCCTGATTTTCCTGCACGTCCTGCACGTCCTGCACGATGCAGGAAGTCGATCAGATTCCGTGGTTCGTCGACAATGAAAATATGCTTGATCTCAGGGCTAAAGTCGAGGCCGCGCGAGAGGAGAGACGTCGTAATGAGAACATGAGGAGTAATCGCGGGATTCGAAAGGCCAGCTTTCGAAAGCGGGGCCTTGGATGGTCGAGAGCCCTGCACCGACGAGTCACACGACTTCAAGAAGCCATCCAAGTGGTGATTATTCCCCCTCTTTCGAGCATCCGCGTCGCCTGTTAGTGCGACGCAGGCGACACCGCGAGCATTGAGAAACGACTTGAGTTGCTCCACCTTGCTTCGCTTGTTACAGAATACGATAATTTTAGACAGCTTGACTGGACTGCCTGTGGGGAGACTACTCTTTGCATGCGCGAGAGCATCCTCGGCCCAAACACGCCGAATGCGGTGCTCAATATCCGCATCCTTATTCCCGCCCGTCCATTTGGCATGTTCTGTTCGGAGAGTACTAGGTAGATGGTGTAATTTCGGGGATGCAAGACGAATTAAGGTGGGATGGTACGTTGACAAATAATTGCTGAGAGAATTTGGTATGGTAGCGCTCGTAAGCAGCAGGTGGAAGGGATATGATATTGGTTGCGGTGACTCGGGAGACGGTCCTGTCTCATTTAATGAGACAGGGGAAACAGGTGGAACAGGAACAGGCTGTCCTTTCGCCGTGGCAATGTCAGCCAGTAATTGGCGAGTTGATGCCTCGAAGTCAGGGTCTAGGCGTTTAGCAATTTAGTGGAACGTGAAGCATGGAGAAGATCAAACATACCGAACAAAATGTCTGCTTCGTCGATGACGACCCATTCAATGTTTTCCAAGCCCATTTCAGGCTCGTCTACCCAGAATTTGCGCGCAGGAGCGGTGGCTTGTTCTTCGGTCTGCTTCGATCCAGCACTTAGCGCCTTTTTGTGTGCTCTTTGTTCCCAATTCCACCCCTTGCCTTTTTCGAGCTCTAAAAGCTTCATGGGTGTTCCAACAAATACATCAACTTCGCGAGCCAAGCAATTTGAGCCACCGACTGTCGCATCAGCAGTGCCACTATTGTCGAACACGACGTCCATGGCCATCTTCATCTTCGAGGCAGTTCTATTGTTCTTGGTATTGCCCTGCATATTTGCTCGAGACGCACATAGTACACGCAGTTTGATGATATGCGAAAGCTTTTTGGCGAACCCTGAGAGCTGTCGCGATAATTCATGAGTTGGTGCCAGTACCAAAGCACGCGGGTTAAGTGGGCGCGGTGGCTCGCTCGGAGAACCGGGCCGTTCGAGCTCTGTACGTTTCAGATCCTGAAGGAGCGGCAGAAGGTACGCCATGGACTTTCCGGATCCCGTCTCACTCGCAAGGAGATACTCATTCCATTTAGACTCCGCAAGCGGCGTTTTCATCAAGTGCTTCAAAGAGAGTGCCTGGATTGCAGTTGGCGTGGCATCTTGGCCCAGTATCTCTTTGACGCTCTGGAGTAAGCCGGGAAGCAACGGGGGAGACGTGAAGGCGTTTGAAAGACTGGTCGATGGGGACGTCGTGGAGAGATCAAATTGTTCTTCTAAAGGGTTCGCGCGCGGTTGCTTAGGCCGTTTTCCACTGTGCGGGGCAGCGTCTCGCGTGAACGACGAACGGACAAGAGGTGCGACGTGCAGCGAGCCAAGTCTTTTGGCCTTCCCTGCTGGCTGCAACGACTTTGCAAGGCGGCCCTTGGACGAAGGGGCTGTATCCCATCAGACGAGCGGAAAAAAAAAACGAGCCAGTTCGACGTGCTCACCTGTTCTCTTGATTGCTGTCCGAAACGCGGTGGAGGGAGGCATAAAGTCGAGCCGGTCCCTTGTCAAACGCGCGTGTTCGTCTTCCGAGTCCGCGAATCTTTACCACCTTCCTAATGCAGCAATGCAGCGTCATCATCCTCGCGAGGCAGGCCTGGCATCCACTCACCCTACGCAAGTCGTCGTCGAGACCCGTGGCGTACAGTCTAGACTCCCTCGAACACGTTCACACTCCCCCTAATTTTTGGCACTGCTCGCGTGAGGACTCCAAGCTAATGCCTCACGAAGTGGCGAACACTACGTTTCAAAAAGCCTGGAACGGTAAGAGCTACAGTCCGGCGAGACCATCTGGACTTGCATTTTCAGGTATCACGCCAATAAACTGTGTGCTATTTCAGTGTACTTTGATCCCCTTGGAGTACTGGCATCTGGATAAGGTCTCCCGGTTTATGACGGGTCACTCTGTGCACTGGTATCCGGCTGGAACTTCTTCTGCTAGTACAGAGTGCCAAGGAGGCTCAGGCAGCAAGGCAGATGAGACCACATCCCACGCGATCATTGCATCGCCGTTAGCAAATCCTGAATTGGAGCTTGGACTTGAATTCTCCTCTCTTCCGCTCTGACTCCGATGGTAAAGGGACACCTAGTTCAGACGAACGACCACAAAGTTTGCGCACAAAATCCGATTCGAGGGTCAGTCTCTTCTACTGTCTTCGCATCAAGCTGTCCGTCCCCCGTTTCTATCCTTCTATATACCGCAAATTATTTGATAATGCGCGATGCATGTAGCGCGTTTCGCTTCGGTCCATCCCCGCGTCTTCTGAACCCCCTTTTAGTCCAGGTAGTAGGTGTCAGCAAACCATTGAAACCAACGCCTAACTCCGAATATTTAAACGTCCGACTGCTGATCGGGATTCCCTCCCCCCAACCGCCATAACGGCGCGATGCGACTCCCCCGCATCAGAAAGCTGCGAAGTCGCGCAACGAAATCGGAAGGACAATTCAGTCCGAACGACTTGTAAAACACTATACCTTTCTGATCTTGAAAGCTATCCATACCGCATCAACTCCACATTAATTGGGGGACGGCTTCACCTGTGAAACCTCCTTTTACTAATCGAACACATTTTCACGACGCGCAAGTTGACGTATACGACCCAATCGTCCCATTATTTTATAGATTTCCTTGACTATTATCTCTCCCAGGGGAGCGTCAAGGTTAGCGGTGCGAAGAAGTAAAGAAGCATGTTAAATAAGTGATGTCGTTATCACTTATCATTTTTGTATCCTAACGCCGCCCATTTATTAACATAAATCCTCATCAAGCGAGGTTGATCATCGCCTGATAATCGAGAAGCCAAGCATGACATGCTGAGAACGGCACCTAGGTCTCGCGTTCCCTACATGGGACCCGCCCGCTCATCTTCCGCTCTAGTTCAAATGAAACCGTCCGACGCGAACGAGTGTTCCGGGAGGGCCGTCTCAGTCTCACGACCGGAATGGTCCAGAGCTTGGAAGCGTTCGCTCTTCAGGCTATCCTTAATCCGCCTCTTGCTACTCAGATACGCACTTGCCTTATTTACTGCGAGCGCTTGCTCTGTCCTAGTACGTCCGTTGGCACAGGTGGAGACGATCGAGAGATCATGCACCGCTGACTCGTCTTGGCCCCAGAACTTTCCAAAACCATAGAGGAAGTACCTCCCTCCGAGAATATTGACCATGTGTTGGTGGAAAAAAGCACAATCGAAGGGGGTGTCAGACGCACCAACGCATATTTTTCATGGAGTCATGCAAAGTAGTCATCGTAGTTCTACGCAACTCGTCACGACTTGTTCCTCCAGCTTTGAGCGAGGTCGCTCTGTGACTACTGACCGTGACGACCTGTGAATTTAGCCCACCTTGTACTCGCTGCTCGATACCGGACGTGGGACTTGAACACTTCGACTTATGGTCTTGACTGACGACGACAGTGAGCGAGAAATTGTACCAAGCGTTCCCCACCATTCGACCCTCTGAACTGCAGAGAAAAAAAAATAGAAACAGGACGCATGTTCACCACGACTCGTTATTGGCCCGCAGCACGAAAAGGCGCCGCGGTGCCCCGTGCGTGTCCAACACCGAAAAGGCAAACGCGCCCCTTTTTTTGTCAGCAACGAGCCCCGAACCAAGTCCCAGCCTCCCCAGTGATACGTGGCACGCGCGGCGCACCACTACCTCTCGGCACGGAACCAGGCCGTCCGGCTGGATCTTTATTGGACCTTTTGATAACGATCAGTCGATGCGCGGCTCCGCACGTCATCCGATCGTGGAGCGAGCGTCGATGAAACGCACGGCTGAATGGACCATACGCACCGTCGGAAGTTTCCATTTGCCAAGGGTGCCACTTGCCCTCTCGCCGCGATCAGTGACTTGAGCCTCGTCTGCAATCGTTTGCATAGTCCCGGTGCTGCCGATGGAGGGTAAGAAAGAAAAAAAATTATTCATTCATTTCCGCGAGGCCCATCAACCCGTCATGGGTTCATAGTGAAATAAAAATACGGCCGGTATTCTCCCCCCCCTTCTCGGATGAATGAATGAACGGCCAGCGATCGGTCCTGACGTGAACAAATTTTTGAAACACCCGGTTGGCTGTGAATCTGAGCGGGAATGGCGTTGACAAGTCCAGGTTCGAGGGGTGCTTTGTTCCATTAATTGAACGAGGAAGCCTAGTACATATCCGACCTACGATCTGAGCGGGAATGGTGTCAATGAGTCCAGGTTTGAGGGGTGCTTGGTTCCATTAATTGAACGAGAAGCTTAGTACATATCCGACCTAGGACGGTGGGGGAACCGCAAGGAAGTCTCAAGGCGAACCGCGGAAGAAGCACCTCCTGATGCAATAGACAAGGGAGATGATTCAAGTGACCAGAGAGGGTACTACACATCATGCACCCTGAACTGGCGGGTAGGCTTCCGTGCGCATCCTGTCACTGTAATGAAGGCGTTGGATACTGTTTAGAGTCAGATCTGTGGCGAAATGTGAGACAGGGGATCACCCTACCTTTGTCTCCCTTGGAAATTCCGCCTCGCGGGGCCCGGAGATGAAGCAACATCCAGGCAGCTTCCCTGGTCGAAAGAGACGAACGATCTCTGTAGGTAATGTTACAACAGTAACCCTGCTTCCGGGCATCAAGCTACGCGCCGTGGTGGAAATGGAAGGCGTTCATACTGGACACACACTATACAGACGTTCAGTGCCCATCAAAGGGAGGTAAGACAGAAGACAGCACGCACGAGTGATGGAAAGGCTTACTAGGGTCGTCCCAGGTGCCAAGACGACGGTGTGCATTGTTCCCAGCATCATGCACGACATTCTACACCGTGGCGGTGAGATGGCAGGAGGCGCACGGCGAGCTTCGGGAAATCCGCGCCAAAGTTTAGAAATGTCACGGTGGCCAGCTTGGTACCTCCGTCTATTGTCAGTGAGTCACACGTCAGATGATCACCAATACTGTGCCTAAATCAAGCACAGCCTGTGGATGATGGTTAGCGACATGCACGCGTTGGGATTAGTACCTCGCCTGGCCGACAATCGGGTCTACAGTCCGGCCGCCTAAATCTAGTTGATCGTGAACTCTCTCCACCAAGACCCTGGTTCCAGGTACCACATGGCGTACGCCATGCAGCACTGTGCGGGCCTGCAAATAAATTACGTTTATTGGGATGCAGCATTATCTATGTATGAGACAGTACGGTGAAAGGGTTCTTGCCACATCACCCAAACACATCCCAGGGTAAGGGACCCTGGTAGATTTCTGTGTGATCGTCCGGGCACCACTCAAGTAAACCACGCAGTTCCGGCGCGGATGCGTGGTAAGAATGAAATCGTATGGATGGGTTTCTACCCCGCCTTTTCGCAAGGAGGAAGTCATGACAGCCGTAAGCGTCAAGGGTAAACGGATGATAACCGTTTTTGAGCTATATGGGATCGCAGTATTCCCGGAATTAGCGTGAATCCAAGAGCGGTCTGCATTAACCCTTACCTCGCCTTCGCGAGCTGTGATGGCTTCACCATCTGTGGCGGGAGGTTCGAGACCAACATACTCAAACAGCGCGGCTGGGAACCTGATTGCCGCTCGATGTAGTTCTTCGAAGCGTCGCCGCTTCATCTCGTACCCAACTACGGTAATTTTGGACGGGTATCTCCCAGTGACCTCATGAAATCGCGCGACGGAGAACAAAATGTTTTGATAAGAATCGAGGGCGTACGTCTCCGTCGTGGCCCGCAAAAATGGGGTGCTTGCGCCGGTTGCAGCGATACGAAATAGATCCATGCTCGACGCGAGTCGCATGTACGATTCTGCTTCGGTCGTCGTCGATTTCAGCCTAGTTTGACCGCTGCGGAGCGCGACAAGATAGGTGGGTCAGCGCCACGATCAACTGATCGCGTCGTGCGAGCCCTCACCCGCTGAACACCAGCAAAGATTCCCGATCCCCCAGCGCAAGGCGTACCCTGTAAGACGTTGCGCATTCGCAGTGTGGACAGAGAACGCGACTCGGCTTACCCTCGCTTGACATGATCGACGAACGCGGATACCCTGCCACCGCCTCTCTGGTAATCCTCTAGTGCCCACTTGTCCTCTTCGAACGCCTCTGCGTGTTTCGTGCCCGTCCATATGGCGTGTCCGGGAACGACGATGAGGTGCAACAGATGTTCCAACGTCTCGTCGCGCTGTATCGTGGCAAGGATGCTGCCGGGCGGTCCGTAACCCACAACACCTCCATACGCATACGTCGTCGGCGAAGAAAAGACGAAGGCGAGATTGTAGAGGAAGGATACGCAGCTAAATACAGCCAAAAGCAGCACGCCGAGGTTGGTCAGTCTTGAGCGCGTGCTGAGCGACCGAAGGGCGGCGCGGAAGTCGAGCGAACGTTGACGGGCATGTTTAGCGTTGTAGCGAAAAGGACCGCGTTGGACGGACGGGCCAGAGGAGAGGGCTGGTGTCGGAAGCATCGCTCACTCGGGTGGTCGGTGCTCAAGTCCAACGCCACGAGTCCGAAAGAGGAAGCAAGGCGGTTCAGGCTCGCGGGAGAAGGGCACTCGGGTGCGGCTCTGGACTGTACAATGTACCGTACATATCTATGAGTCCTCACAACTGACCGAAATCCCACATACGGCCGTCATTTGACCCACCTACCAAGTAAGTTGAGAGTCCGAGTCCGTCGAACCCCGACCGGATCATAGTAAATATTGAGGCTATGGTCAATTGCAGCCACATGCCTCCGACAACGGTCGACGCCGTATAAAAGGGCCTTCGTCGCCAGGCGTGGTGAGGGACGGCCATCGTTTCTCAAGTATCTCTCTCCCGTCTTTCCAAAAATATGCAACTTGAAGCAAGTCGTGCACTACACTCTAACACCGAAGACTTAACATGATATCGGACAACCTGTGCCGCGCCCGCGCGTAAAGCCTGTACCGTGGGTACTCGTGAAACCCCTGGTTCAGCGTTCCAGACGCGCAGAACGTCGTAGGTAAGTCAATGGACGGAAAACATGGTAACCCCATCGGTACGTCGACGTTCCCGTGGGTATTAAGCATTCTGGTACTACAGCCGTGGGTAGAAAGACGACAAAAGCAAGGTAAATTAGCAGTTTTATGGTATTCACGCAGGGTCTATCACCTGACGACGCGTGATGTGCGCTCCGTTCCACTGGAAGGCGTCAGCGGAGCATTCCGCGAATGTCGTTCGGTATCTCTGGTCATCGGAGCTTGCTAACCGTGTCATCAGTCCATGCGTGTACAAGCGAGCGAACCATTGCTCACCGAACCTCGGCAGCGCATCGAACGTGTCACTTTCCAAAGGTAACACGGGCCAGTGGTAGCTGGAGTTGATGCTTCCGTTCACGCGTGGTGGGCTAGTGGACTTCTCGCCTAAGTGCAGGTGGGTCAAAGGAGTATGAACAAGTCGGCAACTGAGTCTCACAATTTCGTCCGTAATAATCTCCGTCGATAGCATCAACAGGTGCGAGATGAAGCTGAACGCCGAAGTCCCGTGGTGCTCGTCGGCCACTTCCGTACATTTGATACGGGCCAGCGGTTCTGACGCGACTTCGGCCGTGAGAGGGCGACGAATCAAAGACATCTGACAGTAAGGAGGATCAGGCACGTCAGTTTCAGAAACCAGAGCGACAAAAGTAGGGGGCAAACTAACATTGATGCTGTTCCTCAATCAAATTGGGTTGTTTGAAATTATGGGTCGGTTCAGAAAACGAGGGCATAAAGTGATCCTGAGCGTATCTTGCAGGTTGCAAATTGGCATGTTCCTTGACGATTACGTGCTGTACCTGTTCAACAGACGGTGGCGCATAGTATACTGATCCTCCAGAGGCATGGAACGAGTGTTGGATATCTACGCCTTGAGCGGCGAACGAAGTTGGCTCATCCGCGGGGGAAATAGGGGAAGGAACCACTGGTTCGCTTGGCGAATGTGAATGATCAGAGGAAACGGGAGTGTTGCTATAGTTTGGATATGCGAGGAACGGACCAAATAGGTCCCCTTGGAAGAGCGTCGTAAAGGTGTTTTGAGGCGGCGGGACAGAGCCCGAAGATCCAGAGCTGCTCGTTGAGCCTGAACAGAAACGGTCTGACGGCGAAGAAGCCGATACCACGTCCGAGCTACCTCCGGAAGGTGCGGTTGCCCAGTGGCAGTCCCCCTCGGGTTGTTGATCAATTGGCAAATGATCCGCGGGGTTGTATGGCTTCGGAGACGGGGAAGTTGCAGCGTGAGGCGGCGTAGGGATCAGCACTGGCGCCCGATCCTCAGAATCCGAACTTCGCTCGACCATCGTGGTCGACGATGTCGGCACCATACTCAGGGCGGATGGTCTAGATGGTCTAATGACAAACACGCAGTCTTTCCCACGTGCCTGACACTTGCTGCATGCTGGCCTTTGCAAGTCACATTTCACTTTGGAGTCGGCGCACGCTTGACAGGACCGTCGCCTCGTGCGGTTTGCATGGGACCTAGAGTCATGGGTGAGATCGAGTAGCGACAAAACGGGGAAAGGGTGAAGTGGAGAAGAGGAGATAGCCAGGAAAAGAAGAGACACTCACGAATCACCGCATGTTTTCTTGTGTCGGGTCAGTAGATCGCTGCGAGTGAACTGCGCCTCACAGGTCTGTCAGGGTCAACGTTCAGCATGTAGGACCGGAAGGATATTTTCGTCGGTGCTTACATCACACCGATGGGACCTGTCTCCGGTGTCTGTAGGTTCCCGCAACTGAGCTCGGTGTCTCTACTCACGAACGGGGAATCAGGACTTACGGGTACGCATGTGGCGATTGAGATGAGTAGTACGGGTAAATTTCGCGGGACAATGTGGACAGAGTTTCGTTTGGGGAAGGACAGGTATATTGCCTTTGTGCGAACGCATCTTGGATACGGCACCATCCTTCCTGTACTCAACTACAGGCCGGACTTGCGGTGCAGTGACAGAGGAAGGGGTAGGATCAGCGCGATGACGAGAAGAGGACGACCTAGCACAGGCCATCTTTATGAGAAGGGGGATAGAGTCGAGCCAAGGAGGTCGAGCCTTCGAAATTTAATCGAAGGACATATCCAAACTGGAACGCTTTATACATGGGACTGACAAGCTCTTAAACCCTGCAACTCCGATAGCAAACGCACAAGCAATGACCGAGGCAATACGAACCTAAATGTGATTTTGCGATGCGGCATTTCATTCTACCCGAAAAAGGAAATGATGATAGGTCGGCCAACGACAACCGATCTCATGATACCGACCTTGAGATGAATTTTAAAGTTGCGGTGAAATTCTTACCGAGATCCTTAGGTTTCTATGCCATGTCACCATCGAACCCGCTGAACCTGCAAGCGTGATCACTGCGTGGCGACTCGCCGACACGATGCCCTTGTGAGGTTGATTCATGAGCTGACCAATCTGAGATCCCTTTTCCCGCAACTTTAAAAGGCCGCGTGTTGAAAGGGAAGAAAAGAGAGCAAAACACACCTGGCCGCTCGGGTTATGGAGCGTGCTGATCGACATGCCGGACAGCCCCAGATCAAATATCTGTCCGACCCCTCTTGGGAATATGGTCCACGAGATTGATCTTAGGCATGCTGTTGGCCATGGCCACGGTTACGTCTAAGTTTACCAGGTATTTGCCGAAAACCGACATCCAAATACATCCAGCCTGACCCTTTCAACTGCGGTAAGGTTTTCCGCCTTCCTTTCCGCCTCATGCTGACGGCTGAAACTCCTGCTCTAGTGCCCACTGCACAGCTTGCTCCACGTCCTCGACCTCGTGTGTTGGGCGGTGGCTTGGCGGTCCCTGACGGGGGTCGTAAACACCGGTCCTGACAAGTATGGATTTCCACCGTGCGGCATTCGCCCCTGCAATGTCGGATTCTGGGTTGTCTTGAGCAGGACCATATCAATTCGTCACCACTCTTGATCAACGGTAGACCCTGCAACTCACCTCCAACCATGTACCTGTCAGGCAGATTATGCAATTGTTAGACAGTGGCGACAAGAGATTGCTTGTTTGTCACCGACACCGAGTCAAGAGAGGAATTTTCCACTAGTTGTCCCCGCAACACCTGCTCCGCGAATTTGTAAGTCGCTTCCGTAGGTTTCCCAAATTGGGTATACGGATATCGTGCTCCGGTTAGCGACTGCGGAGAACTCATCTTGCCATTGTTTCTGGGAGATACCGAGTGACATACCTTAAACACGCCTTGGAAGGCCTCTTTGAACGCGCCCTGACCAAGCCGAGGTTTATCAAAGTCCGATTTCCATATGAGATCTGGATTGCAGAAAATGAGGTCGACCACCTTTTGTGTTCGGCCCTCTAGGTAGGGACCGCCCACAACACCACCTGACTGGATCAAATCGCACATTACTTGGATATCAAGGACCCAGTTTCGAGGATCATGAAACACAAAGATAGCGGCAATGGGGGTTTTGGAGAAATCAACGCTCTGGATGAGTACCAGAATTCGCCTGATTAAAAATTGATCGGAGTACCAACAAGCGAACTAACCTTGACTGACTCCCGCTCTGCAACCGTAAGATCATGAAAGGCGCACACACTGTTACCTGTTTGAGAAAATGCTGTGAATCGGATGGTGGCGAGTGACTCACGATCTATTCCAAGCAAGTATGTCGAATGTAGTGTAAACATGCTTGAAGCCATAGCTATTTTTCAAGATCAGATATCTATATCAGTATAACGGGACGGAGAACCACATTACCCTTCGGCAACCTCACGAAGGGTATTGCCCTTGCCGCCAAGCACGAGCACCGGTAGATCAACATACTTGTGCACAACAGACTTTAGCACCGTATGCGCCTGGACATATCGTTCTGGGTCGATCTAAGTGGGATTTTCTCAGTGAAAGGGACGGGACATCTCCCACCGCGGATCTCACATTGATTCCCAGCAGTTGACTGAGTTTGTGGCAGCGCGCCGACTCGCTCACGCCACCGCCATTTGTTAGCTTGAGAAATGATTAAGTTTGATGGGAGGTGGCAAACGTGAGGTATGATTCACTAAGAGGTAAGGTATTTTACTTTTGGGAGGCGGTCAGGACGAGCGGGAAAGTGTGGAGCGGGAAAAAAGACATACACGCCGAATCGATTATTACCATCCAGGACGGACAGTGCACGCTTTGCGGATGGTAGGGCGTTGTCACCACGAATGAGAACACCATCCTGAGCCAGGGACGAGAAGTCAGCCAAACTACAGCACGCTCGGGACCCAAGAAGACTGAACATGTCACGAACAATATCAAACACGAACGCCAGCGGCGAGGCAGCCTTGCGAGCTTTGAAACGGGATCAGTATGAGAACCCAGTGAAACATAATAAAAACTAGCACGCGTTGTGGAGACTCACCTGTGCGATGTCGTACAAAAGAGCTGATTGGAGTGACATTGACGTACTTTGGGCACATGTAGTTCTGTGAGCACAGGGTGCTTAGCTGGCGCATCATTATTGATTCTGGACTTCTCGGTGTGTTGCGTGAGAGTCAAGAAAAACGCGGCTTGCAACCTGTAGAGCAGGTTGATGAAAGAAACGAGTGACAAGCATAAAGTACGGACGAGAAGGGTCAAGTTGGCGATGTGACTTGATACGCGCCCAGGCCCTGAGAGTGAAAAGGGAGCTACCTTGGACACGTTGTTCTGGACTGCGCGTGGTTGGCAGCAGGCAGTCACCAGACGAACGACGCTCACACCGCAGTACGGTCTGGTATTCGGCGGAAACCGAAACCTCGGAGAAAAAGAAACATTCCGTGGTACCGAATTACATAATCCTATCAGGACAAGATCGACACTCGGAACTTGCCTCCCTCCAGAACCGGACGGACGGGGCCGCTCGTTTCTGCTCGCCGTTTCACTTAATTAATGTGAAAGGGCCCAGTGGAACTTGTTCAGAGAGCACTACCGCTCTCCGAGCCATCCGACTGGTTGGAACCTAGTTCGGATCTCTTCCATGAACCGCTTCGATGTCTTGGGACCAAGACGGCGTTCATGCAGCACCAGTACCTCTGTTTTATCTGAAATAGTCGTGCTAGACAAGTGGGTGCTCTCGTTGAACACGACGATCTTCAGTACAGTTGTCCGTCGACATTCGAAATGTGCTATATCACTTGGTTCACTTCTACAAACTTTGATCGCAGACACCGCGGCCGAACTGTTCGGGAGGACATATCGCGGGCGGAGATCACATCCCCGTCTAGACAAGACAAGACGGTCCGTGGTACCGTGCTATCACACTTCGCCCAACGTCACCGTATCTCCAGCATGCTGTCTGCTACGCAGAAGTTTGGCTGAGGAATGCAAAGCAAGCTTACTGACAGTGTTCAATTAATCATGGGAGATGTGATGCTCATGCTGCCTGATTGGGCCCATAGCTTGCCAGGGTGCGTATCTACTCGGGGTTGCCCCCATGCGTACCAACCACTGATCTAGATTTCAGCCCACAGCGTGCGCAAGGACGCTGGGTTCATTCCCTGTCAGTAGAACGAACCAAATTCATTATCCGCAGCTTAAAATAGTCTCAACGCACACCACAAGAGTGACCGAGGTCTATCTACGACCACCGTGCTTTATCTCCCACCCCCAGCACCATGACTCCCGCAATTCCTCGGTTTGCGGTCATCGCAGCTGGTGAAATGGGCTCCGCAGTGGCGAAAAGGCTTGTTACGGCTGGTTGTACAGTGTACACCAACTTGGACGATCGCTCCGAGGTGACCCGTCAACGCGCCAAGGAAGTAGGGATGGTCGATGCATCATTGGACGATATCGTGGTTAAAGCCGACTGGATATTGAGTATACTCCCCCCTCGAGATGCTGTATCGTTTGCAGAGAAGATTCGAGCCACCGCAGCAAACCATGGTAAACGAGCCAGCACCGAACCCCTCGTGTTCGCAGACTGTAATGCTGTCAGCTTGCAGACGGCAAAACAGATTGCGGGTATCTTTGCGGGTACTGGGATCAAGTTCATAGATGCTAGCATCATTGGGGCTCCGCCGAAGGATGGGTATGATCCCACGTTCTACGCGTCGGCTACGATAGAGAACAGAGACGCGCTCAATGCTTTCGCAGCACTCTCCAAGTATGGGCTCAAGGTCTCACCGTTAACAGGGGAGGATGTCGGTGTCGGAGATGCAAGTGCGCTGAAAATGTCATATGCGGTGAGTATTTTTCCATTCTAAGCCTGGTACACAAGGCTGACCGGGACATATAGGGAATCACCAAGGGAACAATCGGGTTATATACGACAATGATCCTGGGTAAGCCAAGTGGCGACGATGCGGGCGAATGCTGCTAACGCTCGTTCTAGCTGCCCATGCATCATCGCCAGCGACTGCTGAAGCACTCATGAAAGAGCTGAGCCTGTCGCAGCCAGGAGTCCTTGACCGCATGACAAAAGCGGTGCCGTCGATGCTTCCGAAGGCGTATCGATGGGTAGGCGAGATGGAGGAAATAAGGCAATTCGTGCGCGGAAAAGAAGGAGATATCTTCAAAGGACTCGCGGGGTTGTACGAACGGATCGAGAAGTCGCTGGACGGGGATCAAGCGGATGTAGAGGTACTGAGGAAGTTTGTGGAAGACGCGAAGAGGGCGCAGGCATGATGGACAGATGATTGGGAACTCACTTGCTAGGTTGCAGCTGTCCTCGAGAGTCGGTAAACGCAGTGCGCACGGCTACCGTGCGCTTTTTCATTTTAGCATGTCAATCTGCGTGTTTTGATGGGGAGTCCTCGGTCTGGAAGGCAAGATTAGCAGACGCGACCGGTCACTATGTATCAAGTTATGGTGCTAGCAACCGTGACGATTCTACACTTTCCTGCTGGCCCTGGCATTAACCGAGTTGCAAGCGAGGATACATATAGACTTACTAAATGTAATTACGGAAAAGTTCACTTGAACGGGGTAGTCTATCTGCACTCAAAGCTCGCTTTCGTACTCGCAATTTTTCAGCGCTTGAGTTTGGTTTCGTCGGTATTCCGCCTGTCGGCTCAGCACGCCGTCGCTACCCGCTCGACGAGATCTTCGTCTTGTATTTTACTTTGGAATCATCCAGTCTACTCCGTCCTTTCTTTCCTCTCCACCCGATCCTCGCACAGACGCTCAAACGACGCTCAAATGGCCGTCGCCGAACCAGATAAGACCCTCGATCTCACCGCGCCCGCTCCCAATTCCACCGAGGCACCCGCAGCGCCACCTGACCCCCCGCTGGCCAAGCCATCCGAAGCTGCGCCCAGCGGCGCTTCCTCCCCGCCTACGGTAGTAGTACCGCAAGTGAACGTAAACGGCGAGCCGCTCAGAAGCCCCCGTCCATCGGGGACGTTCGTCCCTTCATTTGACCCCGACAGCTCCACATGGGGCGCAAACTTTTGGGTCACTTTGGTGGATCCGCAGGTGCGTCGTGTCTCGTCCTCTTCTCGTCGATGTACAGTATGAATCGTCTTCGTCTCTTCAAGACCAGCACGACATTCTTCGCATGTCCAGCGACAGGTCAGGTTAGCTGGGACCCTCCAGTGGGCACATTTGTGTGAGTCGCATCGTTCCAATTTCAAATGGTGTTTCTCAGCTTCGTATTCCAGTCTTCCCCCCAGCGACGGTGGAGAGTGGTGGGAGCTTAGTGACGAGTCTCGCGGCGGGATACCATATTATTATCAAACTAAAACAGGAGAGACCGTATGGGAACGCCCAAATGGATTCGTCATCCCCTTGACCGTGATCCAGGTGACTCATCTCTCCGTTCCTGCTCGTGGTGGATGCTGACCCGTAATGTGTTAGCAAACAGCCCTCGGCCGTCGTCTCTCCCAAACCGGCATGCGCAAAAAGGCTTCTTGTAGTAACCAGGCGGTCACCGCCGACCGCCAGGCCCATCGCAGGGCCCGGGCACAGACCGGTGGCATTGACAAGGATGCTCGTCATGTCTTACCACGATCCGGCGACTCAGATCTCCAACCCCGACCCTCATATTCGTCAACGCACAGTTCCCCGGGTCGTATCTCCCTGTCGACCAGTGCGAGCCCTCCTAAGAGACAACACCAGCAGTCCCCCCCTGTCAGACGCTCCTTTACGAATGACCAACATGGACAGGCGAACGGTACAGCCCGCGGTTGGTCAAATGGGTTGCATACCCACCTTCCTCCCATTCCCGCATCCCCATACGCTTCAGAACCTTCCACCCCCGTCCCTTCTCGGAAGTCGATGTCTTTAAAATCTGTAAATGGCAAGTCGAGCCCCAAAGAAGAGAAACAGCGACAGAACGGTGGCAACAATGGTGCAATGACTGACACAGAGGACGGGTTGCTATCACGATCGCGATCCAAATCTTCTTCATATGTGCCTTATCGGTCCCCAGCTCCGCAGAGTTTGAATGCCGCCGTGGAGATGCTCTCGTTGTCGGGGAGGAAATCAACTTCGGAACATGGTCACCCGATGGCTCTCCGTCCAGGGGCCGAGGAGAGCAAGCCACGCCCAAGCACGAGCAGCTCAAGTTCAAGGTCCAAAGAGAAGCGTGACGTCACACACTCCCCGACGAAGAGCCTGTATAGCTCACATGGGGCGTTTTGGATGACACGGAGCACTTCGACTCCACCGACTGTGAATGGAAAGGCTATCAGCAGCCCAATCCCCAATGAAGGTGAGTCCGTTCTTTGACAAGTGTGACATCCCTAATTTGGCTCGGCAGAGGCTTCCTTGGAGATGAGTCCACTCAAGAACCGATCGACCGGTAGACCCATCCCTGTCTCACCCTCGGGGAGTCCTGCATCTTCCCAGCATCATAACCCCACAACAACGCTTATTTCAGGGTGTGTATATCTATGCGCAACTCGAAGTTTGGTTGATGAATGTCTTCTAGAACACATCCTGTGCTTCCTCATGACCTCGCTTCCGACATTCAGCAATTCGTAGAATCGGATTATGCCAGACAATACTTCTCAACGCACCGCAGGGGGTTTATATTCCGCCGTAGGGTCCCCGTTGCACAGATGATGACATGGCAAAAGGCATCCCTCACTTCGCCTCTTCTCACGCTCAACCGTCCGCTTAAAGCGGATGCAGTCAAAATCTTCAAGGTCGTCCAACATATTATGGGCGACCGCGAGCGGGAAAAGCCGGCTGGCATAGCCGTACATAACGGGTCAACGAGTTCGCTTCCTACGAACTCGACGGGACTCCTCGAGGAAGAGCGATGGTTATTAGGAGAAGGTCTCGCGCATGGGGAACTTCGGGACGAAATATACTGCCAAGTGATGAAACAGCTAAGCGGCAACCCCAATCCTGAGAGCATCTTCAAAGGATGGCAGATGCTGTGTGTACTGCTAATCGCGTTTCCCCCATCAAAAAACTTTGAAGCTTATCTACGCTCCTTCATTCAACAACGGGTATCCCAATCCGAGGGCCGCGTGGACATTATGGCAAAGCACTGTCTCCGCCGACTATCTGCTATATCGAAGAAGGGTCCTAGGGGAAAGCCGCCATCTGTAGCAGAGATCGAGACTGCTTCCGATGCCGCGTTCAACCCGTCCACGTTTGGTGAATCATTAGATGCTGTCATGCGTCTACAAGAACGTAACTACCCCAATGAGAAGATACCCATCATCCTCCCATTCCTCGCCGATGGCATCCTCGCACTAGGTGGTACGAAATGTGAAGGGATATTTCGAGTACCTGGAGACAGTGATCTCGTCTCGGAGCTCAAGATCAGGATCGATAGGGGATATTACACGCTCGAGAACGTTGATGACCCACATGTCCTTGCGTCACTACTGAAGCTGTGGCTCCGCGAACTCCTAGACCCGCTTGTCCCCGAGGAGCTGTACAATGATTGCATTACCGCGGCCTCTGAACCAACTTCGTGTATAGCCATCGTCCGACGACTGCCAACCATCAATCGCAGGATCGTGATCTTCATCATCAGCTTTTTGCAGTTGTTCCTGGAGGAGAAGGTATTGACTACCACGAAAATGACAGCTGCGAACATGTCACTCGTTATGGCTCCAAATTTGTTAAGATGCAGTTCAGATTCAATAAAGATCGTGTTTACGAACGCGCAGTGAGTGTTCTATTCCCAATTCGTGGTAGGCGGTGTTGAATCGATCGTCTTGGACAGATTCGAGCAGATGTTCGTTTATAACCTACTTTTACACCTCAGCTGCAGTGAAGTTGACGCAGACTATATTCCTATTCACGGGCGAGGCGCGAGCCTCCCTACCATACCCAAACCCCGAGCGTCCAAGTCTCGGAACAGAAGATAATCTATCACTTACTCGCATCGTCATTGGTGCGAGAACTACCCTTCTGAATACATCGTCTACTTGCAGCCATCCGTTGACACACGAGCCAGACGTATCGTCTACCTCATTCCCGCCACCTGCACCCGAATTGCACCTGCCAACACCAATGTCAATACCTTCATCAGGTGTTCACCGATAACTTGGGGCACTACTAAATGTTTGCTTTTCGAGTCGATGTTTTCCGATTGTTCATCCCCCACGCTGTTTCACCTGTCGTTTACTTCTTGACTTATTTTGGTTTACTGATCGCAACGCCGTGCGTCTCACGTTCGCTTCCATGTCTACGGACACTCATCTTATCCATCTCTTTCTCTTCTTGCAAGGAATTAATACCAGTCGTACATACCAGCTTCATTTACATTGTTCCCACCCGTGTGGGGGATACTTTTTGATTTACGATAATCTCCCGCGTTCCTCATATCTCGCTCTCATCGTACAACATTTGGCGCGCGCACTCCTTTTTGGTATGTCAGTGGTAATGAAAAATAAATGTGAATATGAAAACGAGAGTAGTATAATACTGTTTCCCGGGTGCGAGAAATCGCGAGTTGCCTTTACCTTTGTTTGCAAACTCCTCCCGATTGAATGTGTCTCCCTACCAGCACCCCGTCGCTACCACTTCACTCCACGATCGACCGATGCACTCACTTCATCTTGTGGTCGCCTTCTCAACACGCTTTGCTATTGTCCTCATTCGAACTCGGTTGATCGAATTGCCTGCGACACCGCTATTCGGCGGATCTCGTGCTTGAGCATCTCAGAAGCCCATACTGCACTGAGTTTACTGTGCTCAGAACTGGTCTCCCGAGGCGTACCACTTGTCGGCAGGGTACCGGTGCTCTTGATAAATGGAGTTCACGTACGTCCACATCTTCGTTCGCGGTGTGAGAAGCCAAATAGGTTTATGCCCCATTCGGTTCATACTCAGGACTCCGGACAAGGATTCAAAGCCATCTTTTCTTCTTTCTAAACCTGCAATCATCGTAGTGGCAGGGCGTGAGGCGTTTTCCTGCGCCTTTGACCCTCATCCTTCAGGTGCGACTATATTGCGTCACGCATGCTACTCCACGAACCCTGAAGCCGTAGATTGTTGAGATGGGGTTTTGAACGCGAACATCATCGTCCATCTCGTCCAGCCTAAGTCAGTTATTCAAATTGTCGGGCCTTACTCTTCTTAGTTGTTGTTTCCTAGGAGCTGGCTCTTTCAAAGATCTGGTTAAACGATCTAGAGTAGGTCACAAAGTTCCTTTTTTCGCACCCGGCTTACCGGAGTTTAAGATCTCGTCGGAGGTCTCGGGCCATACTTCGGAACAAAACATCAAAAGTTACGCGACCGCAGTTCGCAATCCCTGTCGGTCTGATACGGGCAATCCAATTTGACACCGGAGAACTCTTTACCCAGCATGCGCACCTCGAACCTTCTTTGAATGATGTCGTTCCGTATGCAGCTTTTGGCAATCTCCGCGGAAGACATGTCGACCTTCCACAATTTAGACCAACTGACGCTAACCTGCTCGCTCTGGCGTGTGCACTGCCCTGCCTGGAATATTTCATTACAGACGACGCGTGGGTCGATGAATAGAACCTCGACCAGTTAGTTCGGCTCACGTGCGCAATAGAGCTTTCAGGTCGCTATCGACGCGTAAATTATGCCCGGATTCTGCGCACAACAGATGCATTCGTTTCCTGTGCGACCTCCGTCTCCGCATGAAGGTCACCAACGCGCGCGTCGGAGCGACAGACCCATCAAACGCGTTTACGGAGCTCAAATTGGACCCCGGCGTCTCCGCGCTGGAGCATCGAACATCTTTCAACTGCAGACGGCGTCTAGCGCCTTTGGGAGGATGTGTATAGCGACAGCGTCCGAGTCTATGAATCGAGCTCTCGAGTAGATAAGTGATCCTGTTCCACGTACGAAGCAATATCATTCGCTATGCGATGTCTACCTCGGAGTGAACGTTCAATTAGGCAGGCGACCTCGCCGCTGGGAGAACGCTCCCGCTCGGCTGTCAGGCGGACCGACTCCGCGACCAGCTGGGAGTGGGGCGGAGTACTGCTCGGACAGACGTACATCTCCGCATGACAGCTTGGAAGTGCCTCTCGATGCTGAAGACAGAAGTTAAGAACCATGTCGGCCGCAGGAGAAAAGAATGTGAGGCATGCTGGGATGAAACCTGACCACAGTATGCAATGCCATGTTATTCTGCCAAACCATTTGATGAAGCAGTACTGACCACTGTCACTGGTAGACTCAGAAGAGGATGCAGACAGCACAAGTTTACTCTGCTGTCTTATAAAAATAATGAAGGCATCATGCCACTATTGTCAGCATATCATGATGCCAGTATGACTGCCAGTGTAGCATTCATCACTGGCATGCACTGGCAACAAAGGGCAAAAATGAATTGGAACTGGCACCAGCAGGATTTGAACCTACATCCTCACAGAAGAATAGATCTATTGTTTTCAAATCCATCACTGTAACCATTGTGCTATGATCATAAAACTTTTCTATGTGATGTTGTGACCACAAGAAGGTGGATGCACCTGTCAGTCAGACAACCACATAGGCTTGAGTTGTGCAGACATTAATATTACGTTTCATGTCACAATATCCCAGTCCGAATGAAAGATAGAAGATCCAAGTCTAAATCTGTCCCAGGTCTTTATCCGAGCAAAAGCTTTCTGATCCGAGTTATTAAAATTAATTGACTAATTTGCATATCCTAATAATAATGATATGGTTGTAATCAAATAGATTGGTCAGCAATTCCAATTTAATGTGATAAATCTGCAAGTTCCGAGACTTAAAATGTGCTATTTGTAAATCTTAGATCTTTTCTGAGCATCTGATCATAAATTGAATTATTATACATTTCCATCTCTGAGTCAATGTAACAAATCTTTTTTCACTTCAAACTCCGAGGATTAGAACACACTATCTGTAGATCTTCCCTTTTTTAAGTTATTGCTTTCGTAAACTTGAAGGTCAAATTGTTATTATGCAATTTCATGTAACAAATAGTCTTTTCTTTGGAGTCACGTCCCAGGACTTGGATTGTTGCTACATACAACTTCAATTCTAGCATTATAATGTCAATTTTTTGAAGTTCCCAAACTTGGAATATGTTGCTAGTAAACACTAAAAATTACAAGTTCGCATAACAAATTTTCTTCTTCTTCCTCTTCTTTAGGTTCTGGTTTTGAAGTTTGTAACACGTTATATTTATAAATCTTAGATCTTGCTTGCAGCCATAAGTCTACTAGCAACTTATGTCAATCCTTGCTCCCGTAAATGTAGCAGATCATCTGAGTTATTACTTAGCGGATTTCTACAATCTGTATTGAATTTGGTATTGAAGATCATGTTTGATAATACATAGAGCATCTAGATGAATAATTACTGTAGATAATATTATACTAGTAGATTCCACTGGCAGATACATATAATGGTTTTTTTTTAATATTTTATGTTGTAGCCAATTGCTTTCTGTAATAGAATAGAACTAATAAAACAAGAATCACTAGGAAACCATCATGATAGTATTCCACTCTTGTGTAATCATCATCTAGTAGTAATGATTGTATTTAGAGCATGGATATTTGATTAGAAAACTACAGGAAAAAAATCTCCGACGCCAGCAGGATTCGAACCTGCGCCCTCAAAGAGGAACAGATTTCTAATCTGTCGCCGTAACCACTTGGCTATAGCGCCTTAGTGAACTGAAGGTCCTGGCCCAGTAATCTTTACAAAGGTGATTCTCATCCACCAGCTTCAGTGCTTCACTAGCTCCCAGAGTTCTCCAAGATGTTAGCCTGTCAACGTCGACTAGCTTCTTCCTTCAGCACTGCAATTGCACGTTCCACCTTGACTTCCATCAACCCTGCTGCTACCTCGACCCCCCAAACCATTGACAAACCACGGGACACCATCTTCACCACGCCGGAATCACCATGGGATCATGTTTTTTCCGACATCGAACCTACCCCCCCTTCTGCCCAACGCATCCGTTCGCGCCTCGGAGATGGCGCAAGCCCTGCTACCGGGTCTACCTTACAACTCAAGCGCCAAAGGGGCGTCAGCAAGCACCAGACCGTAGGCTCGAGGCCGAGCTCGAGCCAGAGTTTCATGCAGCACTCGTCAGCAGTCAGACAGCAGCGCGCGTCCATCACGGCGCGCGAGATGAGCGTGTTCGATGAGATGTTTGACATGATATTTAGCGCGGTGTCCGCACAAGACGGCAAAAAGGCCATTCCCTCTTCCTCGTCTCTTGACACGCGAGCCCCGTCTGCGACTACTCGCGACGCATCTCCCTCGACACCGAGCATCGGCCGTACAGGCACCCCACTCAATGATATATTCCGCACGCTGCGGCGTCAGTCACGCATACGATGGACTACGGCTATCGACGAAGAACTAGATCGGAAGAAGGAGACGATGGAGCTATTCAATACAGACTACGACCTTCTACAGTGGGTGACAAAAGAAGTCTTTGGGGAGGTGGAGGAATGGGGCGAAGAAGCAAAGCGGGCGATGACTGCTACGCCCGAGGGTGTGACGAAGGGAGAGGGGGAAGAAAAGAAAGCTGTCGCCACCACTCCATCATCTCCGTGCTCGCTCAAAGGAGGACCTAGCAAACATTCGATCTATCCCCACCTTATCGCGCATGCGATGCGCATCTTCCGAACGACGTATTCGAACCCGTCGCTCTCATTGGCGATTTTCAACCATGCGGCGCGCGCGTCCATCCCGTCTTATGTCTTTGGATGCACTGCGCCGGCTTACAACGAGCTCATTGAGGCCAAATGGGAAGGTTGGGGCGACTTGGAAGGGGTATGCAATGCACTCGAGGAGATGAGGGCGAATGGGGTTAAAATTGACGGTAGGACGCGGATCGTGGTGGAGAAGGTGAGGCGCGAAGTTGGAGAGGCGCGACCGGGGGAGGTTTTAGACGACGCGGTGAACGTCAATCTGCTGGCAAAGCGGGTCTGGGAAGAGCTGGGAGAAACAGAGGTGATGAGACTCCTCCACCACATCGAACGACTCGCACTCCGGGAGCGGTCTCGCAAGTCGACATCAAGTCCTCACACGGAGTCATGGAAGAGCGCGGTGCTACAGCCTGCAGATGATGACGGGTGGAGCTTCGATGGTTGGGACAAGGGAGACACGAAGAAACGGAGAGGGAAGACGAAACAGACACCTCGAAATAGGCAGCCCTCGCGGATGCTCGACGATTGGACCGTGCCAGGTACCCCAGGAGAGGGGGCATTCCGCTAATTTGCCGCTAATTTGACATGGACCGGCTACTCATACCACATATAATACGCACTGGATGGCATTTTGATGCGAAATGTCGGATACAACCCTGCAAACACATGATACACGTCTGTGGGCAGACAGGTTCGTATCACATCGCGGCGACCGTTCTGGAGATGAGAGTGAACGCCGCTCAGACTTGCGGAGTTGGGACGGGACGGGACTTGATGGAGTGTGCGTGTCCGATCGGTTTCAAGTTGATTACCGCCCATGTCAGTATTTACATACGGGATATTCCAGAGTTCTCCGCTTCCCACAGCCTCAGTTGGTCATGGTCCGAGGTGGATCCGGCGAGTCGAGCGACCGAGCAGCGTTAGCGATGATCCGCTTCGCTTGGGTCAGTGATACTCCACAGCAACGACAGCATGGACCTTTGTGCGGAAATACGGGCAGGAAGCGAACTACGGTAGCTAGTAATTATGGCGTGGTCCTCGGTCGTGGATTCATGACCCAACACCGTGAGAGGACGGACCGGTCCCTCGGCAGGGGGTGGCTGTGTGACAGTGGGGATGTTCCAGATCCTTGCCTGACTTTCTCGCGCAGACTTGTCTCCTTCTCTCCACGACGTTTCCCAACCCCACAACGCCCCCTGGATACTTGCCACCAGCCGTCCCTGGATGCTCGACCCCGCAGAATCACGAGGGCACCCAGCGGAGCCCACCTTCCCCCCAACGCTTGCGGACCTCAGCAGAAATGCATCCGTCATATCATCTTCCTCCGACTCCGAGACGAGCACCACCACCACCCTCAGGACCCCCCGCCCGAGGCCAACCCGTACCTTTTCATCTCCCCGCTCGTGCAGTCCACACCCGCTTCCCTCACAGACCATCCGCGCCCCCGCGTACCTGACGAGGGAGTTGGGCGTATCGGCCGATGCAGAGCATCGGGACAGCGTCCCCGAGTCGATCGTAGTCCAAAGGCAAGCTCAAGCGCGCTCAAAATCGCGCAAGCGGTCCAGGTCGCAGAACCCGTCTGCAAACACGCGTTTGTCGGCCCAAGATTTCGTGTTCGGAGAGACTCTAGGCGAGGGATCGTACTCCACCGTGCGTCCGGCGGGCGACTGGACGTGGCCGTGCTGATAGCTGAAATGTAATAACTCACGTTTCACTAGGTGATGCGTGCGCGGTATGCCCGCAGCGGACAAGAGTATGCTATCAAGATCCTGGACAAGAATCACCTGATCCGCAAGGAGAAGATGCTCGTGGCGCTCGCCGAAAAGAACACGCTAGTGAAGCTCGGGGCTGGTCACCCGGGTATCATACGCCTTCACTGGACGTTCCAGGACGAGTGGAGTCTATGTACGTTGGTCCGCGCAGGTCAGCTAGACGTGACTGACGGGGCGGTCTAGTCTTCGTACTTGATCTTGCATCGAACGGCGAGATGCAATCGCGGATATCGCGGCTAGGATCTTTATCGTTGGCGTGTGCGAGGTATTACACAGCGCAGATCGTCGATGCTATTGAGTACATGCACGACAAGGACATTATCCATAGGTACGCTCCTACCATCAAGGATCATGACATAAGCAGTCATCTTTCCAACCAGAGACCTTAAGCCGGAGAATCTCCTTCTAGACAATGAGTTCCGGATAAAAATTACTGATTTTGGGACGGGGAAGATCCTTGAAAATGGTGGTAAGTCCCCCTCTTCTTCGGTTCATAGCTACTTGCTCAGTGCACTGGGATGCAGAAGAACGCGCGAATTCGTTCGTTGGGACAGCCCAGTACGTCTCCCCGGAACTCTTGGAGCGGAACGAGACGTCCAAGAGGTGGGCGAGCGATGAAGTTTGCGTTTCGGGGATCTGACACACCAGTCCAGCTCTGACTTATGGTCGCTTGGTTGCATCGTCTTCCAGATGATTGCAGGCAGATTCGCCTTCCAGGGACTGTCCGAATATCTCACGTGGCAGAAGATCAAGGCTCTCGATTATTCTTTTCCCGATGGCTTCGACGAAGATGCCAAGGATTTTGTAAGCAAACTTCTGGTTCGTTCGTTTCGCCATCCCTTGCACTTTAGGGTCAGCTGACCTTCTATCCCAAATTTAGGTTAGCAACCCTCCACACAGACTTGGCGCATCCCGCACACCGTCCTCTCCTTCACCTCTTCGTTCGCATCCTTTTCTTACTTCCATCAATTGGGACACGCTATGGACAGATTCGCCGCCGCTACTTGAGCCCGGCCTCGTCAAGAAAGAAATTCAGAAAGAAGTAGGTTTATTGGATGCCGACGGACAGGAGACCCGATGGAATGACCTTGGTGCGAAGTGGGATGCGCTCGTCATCGCAGACGCAGGCGAAACAGAAGGCACGATAATTAACAGAAGACAACACGCTACGGCACACGAGCGCCGTCCATCCATGGACGAGGATGGCATTGAGTGGGCTGAGGATGCACACGGCGCAGAATTCGAGAGATATAAGTTCAAGGACACGGGCACATTTAGACGCACGTCGCGTATCGTGGAAGAGGTCGGTCCTTCGGGAGAGCTCCCTGATTATACCCTCGCGGTCGCAAGTGGTCCTCCGCAAGAATCGAGCCCGCCTGCGGAGAGTACGAGTTTGAACGAAACAGATGTCGTCACCAATATAACCAAGGACTCTGATAAAGATACCGTGATATCTGAAACCCCAGCGGTGCCTTTGACATCTATTCCAATACCAATCCATTCAACTCCTTCCAACGGAAATCCGCCAGAGTCTGGCACCAGCTCATCGGACGGTAGCTTGGCTGACAAGCATGGCGTCGTCGTCGCGGTTGCTGCTCAAGAACTCGAAAGAGGGCGTAACCGAGCGCTGACGCCTATACAGGGCAACGGACGACTATGTGATTCGGACTTGTAAGCTGGTTTTTTTTTGTGCTCCTTCGCCGTTTATTGACACGTTTCATATTAGCTTGCCATTGCTCCTTCCTGGAGAAATCATCCTCTTTAGCGCTCGTGTCGAAGCTCGATCCCCGAAACGGCGAGGAAGTAAGCTGAGGCTCCCAATCAGCGTGTCGCCTATCCGACCAAAGGCGAGGCAATTATTACTAACATCATTCCGGTTATTATGCATCAAGCAAAGAGTAGATGGTGGTGTCAGTCTCAAATCAGAACTGAGCTTGAGGAAAGGAATTACCACGACCTCGGGTACAACTAAGGACAAAGACAAAGAGGCTAAATCGATCGTCGAAAGTGCAGAAAGGAAGAGCGAGAGAGAGTTTGTTGTCCTGACGGTGTGTCTTCATTTTGTTCACGAAGTACTTGTGGCTAACGTAGTAAACATAGTCGACGAAATCGCAAACATATGCTGCTGAGTCAAGTAATATTGCGTCGCAGTTGGTAGAGAAGATCAATACCGCTTTGGCCTTGCCCCGCTCGCCAATATAACCACATTCACCTTTTGGACGATCACGATGCGTCGAGTCATCTTTCACAAGACTCGTCATCGGCGCCTATGGCTATACAACTATCATCGACTAATTTTCATCTGGAACTTTCGCATGCCTCGTATTATTGATGATGCGCAGTACATGCCTATTCTATTTGGCCAGTACGTCGAGAACGGCACGCTGTATGTTCTCCTATCTATTTCTATGTGACGATTGTGCGGTGTGGCACTTTCTTGGTTGTTTTGTTCATCGTGTCGGGTAATGTACGCATAACGCGTTACAACTGTATACGTATGTTAATAATGTTTCATTTCTTAGACTTTTCCCTTTCTTTGGATAATCGTCGCCGCTTGTATGTTGAACAGATTCAAATCCGACTTACGGTGAAGGTTGTCCGAGGACATTCCCCTGAATTCGATCATCATGATGGAAGTTCCCCATACTGATATGTACAGCTTGGCGTTTGTTGGCCTACGCGTAAAGCCCACACCTAAGAAATAATCTGTCCATACGTGTTGAAACTCGTCGTCATACAACACTTTGCACAGCATACGCAGGATTGGATCCGTGTCACTGACACCCAACATCTAGTTTCCCCCGGCGCGGTGCCTCCGCTGGCAAGGCTTATCCTTCTTTTGCATTTCGCAACTTCATGGGGTCTCGATTAGTCTGTTATTCAGTGCTATCCGCTCAACAAGCTACTCATCAAAGACGTGCTGCATTTAGGTCATTCACCGTGGGGTCACGGTCCCTGATGGGAATTCCACTTCTCCGCGAGGGGCGGTGCCGCTCAACATACTTCTAATACTTGATCACCTGCGTTGGTGGATGTAGTTCTTGATTCAATCGCAGGATGCCACACGCGTCCCCGCCCTGAAGGCAAGGTTAGAAACAACATACCTGTAATTGGCTAACATAGTGATGCTGTGCTAGTAGACTCATTCAAGGGCCCGAATTTAGATGCCACGTAAGCTGTACAACTCCTGAGATGTCCTGTTCTATCAGCCCTGGTGACCAGCCCTGGTAACCAGCATCTGCCTTGATTCGGTATTGGGCGCGGTTTTAGTCCACGATATATTAAGCCATCCGCGCAAGCTTGGCAAACCTCCGCACTATCTCCATGTCGAACGCCCCAGACGATGCACCTCAAGGGCCTTCCGCAATCTTTATGATCGGTCGCCACCAAACACACTCCCTTGTGCATCCGCGCCACCTTAAAGGCCATCTCGCGCTCTTGCATGCGTTCAATACGCTCCGCAGCGATGTGGAGACAGGACATCAATCACGTTTCCCACCAGATGTGCATGCCATGGATGCGGAGACCCGTTGGGGATGGTTCGTGAGTCTCGCGGTCGAAAGGTAAGCTTCTGGCCGTGTCGATTCCGTGAAGAGGAACTGATTGCCGTGAACAGGTTTCATCGATGGTGTACGAGAGTCCTTGACGCCCAAGCAAGCCCTATTGAAATTATGCTGCCTCCGATCGACGTCATGATGGTATGGCACGCATACCTTCTCAATCCGATGTATGTAAATCAAGTCGTGCGTTTGGTTAGCATAGTTATTGATCCTGTTCATTAGCTGGTATGCCGAAGACACCATGCGCGTGCCAGCGCTCTCACACCTATCATGGTTTACAGAACATCTCACTAGTCACCTCGCAAGTCGCCATCAATTCTGAATTATGGTCTTCAGTTGAGCTATTTACAGGAATCGCCAGAGCTGCTACTCTCACACTCGCCATTTCCTGACCGGGTGCGGTTCTGGCAGGATCGGACGATGACACCATACGACCCATTCGAATCTGCGAATCTGTTGAAGAATGTAACGCTTCAGTGTCCACACTGCGAGTCCTGGACAGAAGTTGGTGAGTGCCGCTGGTCGACTTCGTCACTGCAGATCACTGAGTTACTCATCAGCGATCTTGGCCCCGGAAGGCAAAGGGTATGCCCAGAGTAAATTCGAAGCTAGATGTTCCTTTTGCAGCGGGAGAATCACCAAAGAGTTGCTTGGTCTTTACAAGTTCGCGAAAGACGTCGTGATGGAAGAAAGCGATGGACCAGCATCGTTTCTCGCGTAGGTCGTTTCTTGAGTCGAGGTTGTCGTCAATGTGGCTGATACATATGGACCTGCGTTCTATAATCCTCAGCGGAACGCTGCATTCACGAGACAATAAGAACTATACCCGTCGCGCGTCGTTAATCAAGAGCCGAGTGAAATCTAAACTATCGGTTTTTCAGAATCGGAGACCCGCAGCCCGTCCAGTCCTAGCAAGCGAAGTCATGACGGCTTTCGGGTATAAGATCTCCACATTGTCCTTGAAATTGCGTGGTGTTCTCCTTGCGAGAATGTAGGTCATCATAACAACTTGCTAGCACAGCTGGGACTATTTTACAGGGCAGATCGAATCCTCCGAGCATATTCAGACGACAGACCGTTCTCGGTTGAGCTTGTCGGCGCGGTCCGTAATTAGACCGATGTTCTGTTTCCGTAGTCTAAACGGATGACTAGGTATTGCGTCAAGGGTTGTTCGTGCAGAAGATGGCCGAACTTGGCTGGACGCAGCCAGACTTCTCCTCAAATGATGACTGCACGGTCATCTTGGAACATTGCGTGACAAGATACCATGCGTAAGATATTCACGTTGCAGACTCCTAATACCGAACTTATCGTGTGTCCAGATTCCTTGACCTCATCGCCAGCTCACCCGGGTCGTTCTTCGTCCCAACTCTGGACATCGACCTTGGGTGGCATACGCACCAACTCATGGGCAAACGATATCACCAGGATTGCAAAGCCTTGGTGGGTCGATATGTCGATCAGTAAGTATGAGGTTGTTATTTTCACCAAGGCTGTTCACGTATTCGTCGATTTCGCCGCAGTGATGACAAAGTGGAGGAAGATCACCTCGCTACTGCGTTCGATGTCACCTGTCGCGCTTGGATCGTACGTCGCAACTGGGTGTGATCCACGAATACACTGACGCGCATGGATTATCGTAGGATCGCTACAAGGTACCATACACCCATTGTGGATGTCCGCACCCAGGAACAACACTCGGCCAACGTTTACGGCGTGTCTTTGAGCAAGGAGAGCCGACGAGTGCGGCGCTTCAACCCCCAGGCACGGCGACACCCGGGACGCATCCAAGCGACCACAACGCAGTCTTTCCGATGCATCACCACCAATCATCGATGCGTGCACGTGAACGGCGACGACAGAAATCGGAACGGCGACGCCTCCGGGGAGCGAGCGATACTGTTGTTGAGGTAGGCGACCTCGCCGGGCGGCGGGCGCGCATTCATAGCCACTCCATGCCGTTTTTGTACCCCGTTCCATTGTACTACGCACCCATTGGTGGGTGCGTCGCAGGTGGGGGGGTCGTGGATGGGAGGAACACGTATCTGGGTGCGCAGTGTACTTCTGTAAGTGGTTCGCTCCGCCACTGTGACTATTATTCACCATTGTGTACAGGCCGTTGGAGGCAGCTGCGGCTTTGGGGCTACTGGGTGTGGGTCTTGCGGTTCTTGTGGTGGGGGTGGAAGTTGCGGGGGCGGGGGCTGCGGGGGCGGAAGTTGTGGTGGTGGAGGTGGATGCGGAGGAGGATCGTGATGGTGAAATCTTTGGACCACCATCTACCGTGAGCGCTGTTTATTGAGTATAGCGAAAAACGAATATTGTACGACTCGGAGCTCGGGGTGGACTAAGACTGACCTTCATTTTGTACCAAACGTTGCCTTGCGCGCGCACCGCCGCTGTACTACCTACTCTGAAATGATGGATGTGTTAACATTTCATAGATACTCGTACGTTTGCTACATTCTGACTTGAGTATATGCGATTTCACGTGCGAAGCCCGTACATTCGATTCTTTACAGATAATAACACATACAACGTCACTCCCAAAGTGCCAGTGGAACTAATAGCGTGGCAGTTCTTCAGTCTTCATACACAGCTGTACTTTTGTAGTGGCAAGGGTACGCTTAATCTGGGCAATAACATCAGATCATGGCACCCAACAGGAAAGACGCTGTTAACTCATGTGCGGACGCGGCCCCGAGTGTGATGAGTCGAAGCCTGCCATCAACTTACGGTCGCCGATCCCTGTGTTGTCGGCGATTTCTTTAGGCCCACATGCATCTCCCAGCGAATAAAATATCAGATAGGCAGCAGAAGGCGAAGAATTAGATGGATGGACCGATGTGTATCACTAGCGCTCCGCAGAGATGTAGATCCTGAGAACGATGGCTTTCTGAACAGTGAGCTCTCCGTAAGATTCAGAGCCAGAGCTGCTACTCTCATACTCACTAATTCATGATTGGGCGCCGTTCTGACGGGATCGAACATGTTATATTTCGAATCTGCGAAGCCGATATATACCACACTGCAAGTCTTGGACAGTCATGAGTGAGTGTCGACTGACTTTGCTATAGGGTGGATTGCTGGATTGCTCGCCACCTGTTTTGACCCGGGAGGCAATGGGCATGCCGCACTGCACACGTAGGTTGGTAGTATGTTTGTCGTAAGTGGTCTGTTCCATCGTCGTTGCCCCCTTCGGTTATTCATCGCCGTATCAAAGCAACCGGGGCCTCGGAGTTACTTGTAGATGCTAGCATGAATGCAGGCGGCGGCGGCGGCGGCGGCAGTGAAGGGGTGGCTAGAGTATGTGAAGATCCGACTCGAGTAATAAGAGGGGTGACCTTAACCGTTGGGGAATTTCGAGTACCGGGTACCGGGTGGTTACCGGTTACCTCTAGTACGTAGCATAACCGCACTCGAGTTCAATGACACGATGACGATCCGCTGTCTCAGTACAGTATGTGAGTCACTTCGATTCCGAATCTACCATTAGTAGTACCGATGCTGAGGGCTATATGCTTACAGTCCAGAATTGATATCAAAGTATATTCTAGCTTCAGCGACTTGGATGGCTTTGGAGAACCTGAAGGTCACTGGCATACCACTGGCCTGTATCATATAATAGCCTGGCACTGGGCCAGCAGGAGGTGAGCACAAGTTCAGACTTTCTTCTCCAAAACCCCTGGTTCAAGCTGTCGTCAAGGTTGATATAGTACCACTCAGCTACAACGGCAAACCCACACGCCAGTTACGGCTATGATAAGACCATGGTTTGAATTAATAGACCCGGAACTAGATAGGATCCGTTGCAACCGCAACTATACGACCATTATCTCAGGAAGCGAGGATTGGTACATTTTCTAACCTTGTCTGGTTGCCACGTTCAATGACCACACCGTGACAGGCTACGACTTCGTGAATCAAGACAAAACCCAAACAGTCGACCCGCGTTGCCAATAATATGATAAATGCCACATAAAGCTAATCTGACCTGTAAGTGGGGATAGTTCTTCGTGTCGAACCAAGCTTTTAGACAGGCATGAGGACCTCCAGTGTTCAGACCCACTCAAACACCGGAGGTTGAAATAGCTGAGACCTCGTCAGGCATTGCTTTCAATTCACATGCATCACGCCCTCCATATCGAAGAGGTCCTTCTCAACATTTTTGGTCACTGTCACCCTGTCGACCTTTCTTGGACCATCGAGCGTAGTCGTCATACGGCTGATCTAGCTGCGCTTGCCAGAACATGTCGTACATTCAAGGATCCTGCCCTCGATGTACTTTGGTCGGAACTGATCGACCTATCTCCCTTGGCTTTCTGTCTTCCCGAGCGTCGTCGATCAGGCAGTGTATGGTTGATCTTCGTCATGATGACCTTCCCGAATACTCAACCTCTTCTTTTGCAGTGTATCGGACCACGTGACGATGCAGAGTGGGCTACCCTTAGGAGTTATACCCGTCGTGTCTGGCGCATCATCACCCTTTCGAACGGACATCTAGACGACAGCCGTATTTCAGATCTCTTCAACGATTGTCTAGCTTATCCCCTTTTCCCAAACCTTCGGTTCTTGCGATGGCAAGGAGGAACGGTCACGTTACCTATTGCGCACGTTGCTGTTCCCTTATTAGCTTCCCTCGATATCCGTAGCGCTTCTCAGGAAGATGTATCGCTGTACAGGAATTTTTTCGATATCCTTGTTCCTCGGTGCCCGAACATCCGTCGGATCCGAATCCAAGTCCCCGGTGATATCAAGTTAAGCGACAACGTCTACCATTACCTCTGCTCCTGGAATAAACTCCAGGTGGTCGACTGTCTTCACGTCGCCATACCTGCCGACGTGATTCTCCGCCTCTCCAGCTTCTCTACCCTGCTGTGGCTATCGTTCACGCTCGATACACAATCACCCTACCTGATACCCCCAGCCAGCCCTCTGCTCGTCTTCTCACAACTAATATACTTGGAGATCGCATCCACGTCATTAGAGTCTGTCACACACCTTGTTTCCCACACCCGACTCCCAGAAACCCAGGTTCTCATCGTCCCATTTTTCATTCAGCCTTCAAAAGCGACTATCAAATCATATTTCATGACTCTTCATGAGGTGTGCTCGTCTAAATCCTTGACGGACCTTCGGCTCCTTAACCTCAGGACCCTTGCGGTCCGCACTTTGAGCGTCACCAGCCCTGCATCTCATCACGACCAACTCGGTCTCGACGACATCTGCCCTTGCACCTCATTTCACAACCTCCGTGCTCTACACATCAATCTGGAATGGACTGTCGATCTAACGGACGACGGTTTACTCAAGTTGGTCTCCGCATGGCCAAACATGGAGCACCTCGTCATCAACGATCGATGGGGTTGGAGAACAACCCGTGGGATCACGCTGGATGGGCTGCGACGGACGTTGCAACGATCCAAGTACTTGTGGGAGCTTTGTGTCGCCATCGACACAGAGAGCGTTGCCGAAACACCTCTACCTTTGGACGTGGACCTGTCCTCGCGGAAGCAGTTCCGGTTGAACGTCGCTGATTCTTCGATCCGACAGGAATCTGTTACTGCTTTGCGTACTGTTTTTTCGGTCTTTGGATTCTCCTATGGTTCAGACCGTTTCTTTGCTTGGGATGGCCCTGAGATGGGAGATATCCCCGGAGCAAATGACTTTAGATACCTATGGGGGAGCGTAGCTCTCTAACAGTCAGGATAGATGCCTCATCAACCGCTGAATTCTCTGTTGAGTGAATTCAACTTCGAGTTAGTATTATACCCCCCTCCACATAACAAGCCCTATTGTGTATCCATCTAGCAGTAGATAGTTTTTTTACGAACATTTTGACTGGTCGAGCATTCATGCTCAGGATCCGAGCATCACCCAGGAGGAAGTAGGCTAGCATCCACAGCCCCACCTTCCTCAGAGGTATCATTCGCGTCATCTTTCGGTCTCGCAATTGGCGTCCGTGGCATCGCCATCAGACCTACACAAATCAATGTCAGTCCAGTAAAAGCGACGTCATCCGCAACGAAACATCGCCGATGGCAAGCCAAAAAATGTCAGAACACCCACCCGTTCTCGCGCTCTCCAATATCCCAAACGGTTTCAAGAGATTCAAAAAGGCGATGACGCGATTCGTTTTGGCCGTCAGCTCTACGATAACGCTGTTATCGCTCACGTCCACGATCTTTGCGCCGAACTGGTTTGCGAGGACGGAGATGGACTGCAAGTGCTGGTGCTTTAATCGAAGTGCTTCCGAGGCTGTCAGTGGTGGAAGGAGCGCGTGAGCGTCCGTAGCGGCTGCCTCGGGGTGCGCGCTGCGTTCATGTGGATGCGCCGGGAGAGCCTCGCGTTCAGCTTTGGAGGCACTCGAGGGGGACACGGATTGGGGCGTATGTGAGGATCTACGGGCTTCGTGCGAGGGTCCGCCGACGAACTGGTCTTCGAGGTACTCGGGTCCCAGGATGGAGACTTTGACGAGAAGCAACTCGCGCGATATCACGCGAGTGTTGGTGTAGTCCAGGACGGCCCAAACGGGAACCTGGTCATGTTTGAGTATGCGTCAGGACCTTTCGCCGAATAGAGAGAACGAATGGTACGTACGAGATCCTCGAGCTGTCGCCTAGCTTGTTCGACGACACTGTCTTGACCACTGATGACGATCGACATACGACTCAGGTCGCGAATCTCGGTGCGACAAACGACCAGCGAGTCGATGTTGAACCCCCTCCCGGCCAAGATGCTGGACACACGCGACAAGACTCCCGGTTCGTTTTGAACGAGGCAGTTGAAGATATGTCTGAACGAAAAAAAAAAAAAGTTCATCAGGACTGTCGTGCGTCGCGGCTAAATAGACAGACTTTTTATAGGGTTGCAAGTTGGCAGGGGGCGTATTATACAAGATGTTGGTCACGGCCTCTTCAGCGCTGCGGGAGCGCGGCACATCCGATACAGGGAGCGGTGGAGGACGCGTTCTGTGCGTGGTCTTGTAGTTGAGGGCGGACGTGGAGTCACTTATGGGTCGCGGTGGTTTTGGAGGTTCGTCGGGAGTTCTGAGGACCGACGCGGTGGAAAACGAGCGAAACCTGACCGTCCTGGACAGCCAACGCGACGAGGAAACCAACGCGGTCATTTTCAAGTTGTCCGAGTGCAAGTTCAAGCGATTAGACTCTTTTCATGTGATTAGCTAATTGGTACTAGGTCGTCTTTGGCAGTCCGTCTATACACTCCTTGATCAACCGCATCGTTTCTGTCTTGTCGTACTGCACGATTCCACAATCCACGTGCGGGCATTTCGCCTCCCAGCACGCCTTTGCCTCTGGCCACTCCGTCAGTCCCACATCCAAGATCGTGTCCCCCAACGGTCTGACATCCATCTCCGCGATGACCTTGTGCTTCAGCTCTCGCCAGGCATGATGATCCGTGCTTCGCCTACACCTCGAACAATAGGACACCGGGCTTGCACTGACGAACGGATGTTCATCGAGCTTCTTGCGTAGATCTTCCTTTCTCGACCGGTGAAGCTTCAGGAGAGCGAGCGCGGAGCGTACATCTATCTTGGCGAGCATCTCCCAGCTTTCGTCCTGCCATAAATTCATGGCAAGGGTCCGTTGGGAGGCAACTTTTGCCTCCTCAGTCCATCCACATCGCGACGCAGCGGCGTACAGCCGTAGAGGCTGGTCCGCGAGCGGGGGCGTGAGCACGGCGATGCGCACGAGCGATGTGGGCCCCGGCATGTCATATTTTTCCGAGGCAAATAGGAGGGCATCGAGGGCGTCAAACGACGTCAGTGGCTGGATAGGAAGACCGCTGATCATGCGGAATAGGAGCTCGAGCGTGGATGAATCTTCATCTAGATGGATCGTCTCTGGATCTGCGATAGAAGGGCTCAGCGCCGGTCGCTGATCACCGCCGTCAACTATTGAGCCTTTCTCCGCAGACTTTGGTGGAGAAGGCCGGGGGATGGTAAACAGAGAGCGGAACCACCCAGACGTGGTTTTCAACGTGAATGAGTGCATCCTGAAGCGAACGAGGTCGCGCGAGATCAGGACAACGTCTGCGTCAGGAGAGTCGAAAGCTGGGTGTGTCGTAGGTTCGCTAGGCCGAGGTGGTGCATCCGTAGTATTCGCGTCTGCCGGTGGTGCAGCGCGGTCTTCAGACGGAGATGCCATTGGAATATTGAGAACGTCAATGTGTTATTGTGATTGCAGGACCTGATGGTGGTAAAAGGTAAAGCCGTGTGTTCGAGCGGCGGGACCCAACTGGACTAATCCCACGATGTCATCCTCCAAATCCAAACCACTTCCCCTCAGCGACACTCTCCGCGACCTAGCTCTCTTACGTGCTTCTGGTGTAGACTTCTCGGGCATCCTTACTCGGGAACATTCCACTGGGGCTAGCACTGCTGAGTCCTCCGAGTTGTCGAGGTCAACAGAGAGGTCACACGAGTTCGTCAACGAGACCCGGGGAGCTCTCAGGGTCTACAACAGCGGGGAACTGCAGAGAAAGCGTTCCGAGATACAAAAACTGCAAGGAGAACTTGACGAGGTATTGAAAGGTCTATCGTAAGGGTAAGCGCGTGCATTTTTGACTCATTCACTCGTAGAATGACGAGGAACTACAGGGTTTCCGTAGACATGTGGACTGGGCTGAATGTTATCAGTGGATATTTTCGAATGGGCTTGTACTGTTCTTGATGATTTGCCTCTTGGACGGATTGGCTATGTGTGTGGTGTCCCAAGTATCTCTGGCAGCAGCAGGCGGAGTCAAGTGTTACTTGTCGGACTCGTGTCTACAGCTCCACACCTGAATGACCGTACCTCGAAATTGGTCATCCTGGTTCTGGTGCTGGTGATGCATTACGCCCTCGGGGGGGTTTTCACTTTCCAGATCCCGAGTTTCGGAGAGGAACCCCAAATGGTATCGACCTCGGCTCTCCGTTACCGAAATAGCTAGTGACGCGAAGCGCAAAGCCATATCGCTGTAAGGTCCGGTCAACATTCATATCGCAGGGCTTGCCAATTCAAGAATAGCTGCAGAGCTCGTGGAAGCAACGTGGTCTGCACGAATGGCTCCGGTAACCCTTCATCGCTCTCCAACTTCCTGTCCGCTGGGGCAAAGAGTAAGTACGTTCTGTTCTACAATCCTAGAGACTCATTTCCGTAGTCTCACCATAGGTGTTCGGTGTGAAAGATGGTACACTTACCCATAATGTATGCGCTTTAACTTATCAAGATCCAGGCTAACCCCCTCTGAAGCACGCAGCTCGCCTCAATTCGTAATATTGTCATTGCTGGGGAAACCGGAGTCGGGAAAAGTTCCTTGATCAACCTCGTAACCGGGAAGGAATCCGCCGCCACGGCGAACGACGTTCGTGGCGTGACCATTGGAACGGAATGTCATGATTGGGTTTGTGACACCCAAACGTACCGTCTTTGGGACACCCCCGGTCTCAGCGAAGGCTCGTTCGGGACTGTTTCCCCCAAACAAGCAATAGATGCGCTCCGATCGCTTCTTACGGAGCTCTCTCGGGGAGATGGTGTTCACCTCCTGGTAATCTGCATGCGCGGACTACCTAGGGTCACAAAGGGCATGAAGCAAACATATGAAACCATCGCACGGATTCGCGACAAGGCTGCCCCAGATGTCCCGATCGTCGCCACTATCACGGACCTAGAGAAAAGATCATCCTTACCAGACATCATCTCTTCCATGGATGAGTGGTGGATGAACAACGGGGCGACCCTTTCAGAATACAACATGGCATTTACTGCTCATGCTTGCATTACAACCCTGTCCGACAATTGTCATCCAAGGTTACCCGGCCGTCGCGAGCTCTGCCAGCAACTCGTTCGCCATCTCATCGTCGACGGTGTTTCACCAAAACTGGCTTGCAACGTCGTTATCGCGGGTGAAGTCGGGGTCGGAAAGAGTTCTCTTGTCAATCTCGTTCTCGGCGCGGATCTAGCGTTTGTGGCGAACGATGTTAGTCCCGTTACAACCGTAACCAATTGCTACGACTGGGAGACTAGCAATCAGACATTCCGTCTTTGGGACACACCCGGGCTAGGAGAGGGGTTACACGGGAGCGGACCCCAAAGACGCGCACAGGAGGCGTTGCGATCATTGCTTACGGACCTCAATGAGAGGGGCGGTGTCCACCTCCTGATCATTTGCATTCGTGGAATCTCCAGGGTCATGACGGCAACGAAGAAGACGT
>JBBPTU010000025.1:0-73344 GCA_038094295.1 Tylopilus aff. beelii
GTGCTGTAGGGCATGGTGAGCTGGGAGGGGGCCGGGGGGAGACGGGCATTGGGGTAGGAATGGGGGGAGACGTCGAGAGAGAGACTGGCACGCGAAGGGATGGCGTACTCGTGCGAGTAGTGCTGGGCGGGGGGATGGAGGTCGAGGGAGGGCTCGAGGAGGTGCTGCTGGGGCGGGTGTGGCACGGGGAGGGCGAGGTAGTTGGAGTCGAACTGGGAGGCGAGGATGCCGGCGGCGCTGTGGACGTCGAGGTGGTCGGGATGGTAGCGGACTTTATTGACGTGAGTGCGGAGAAAAGGGCGCGAGGAGATGAGGAGCGCACTGTTACTGCTGTCGCCGCGGAACTGGGCGCCGAATATTGGGGAGTGCAGGCCGGAGCCGTCCTCGCTGGACTGGGGCCCGTCGTCGACGATCATGGCGGGGAACGGAGAGTACACGTCGCCGGCGGTGGATGCGACCATGCAACAAGAGAGAGTGCTCCGGGCGAGGGCTGTCTCATGCTCACGTCCGCTTATGAAATCCATCTCCCACTCCTTATCCGGCCCACCCGAAGATCAGAAGATCAACAACAAAAAATTATATTTTTTTATTCCCGCCTAAATCGGACACCATCACCACCCCCCCGGTCGGCCCCGCGCGACCCCCCCGTGCCTGGCGTCCACATGGCCACCCCGCCTTCCTATTCCACTTGATGCTGGCCACTCTCTTCTGCTGTGGCCTCCGCCGCCGTCCGCACCTCCAGGTTTGTCCTCTCCCACCTGCGTTCCCATCTCACACCCCCGCAGACAGACGATCGCACGCCCCTCATCCCCCATGCCGACGACGCCCCAACGCGAGTACCCCCTTCGCTGACTCGCCCCCGCTGACCCCCTCCAGGCCCCAGCCCCGCGTCGTCGACCACCAAAAGCTCAAGGAGCGTCTCGGCTCCGTCGTCCGCTCCAAGGAAGGGTGCGTCGCTCCCCCTCTTCCCCCGCGCGCCTGCCCACCCCACGCAGGAAGATGGTCAACGTGAACGCACAGTTCCCCTTCAACCTCCTCCACCAGGACAACCCGGAGCACTCGTCCTCCCGCTCCTCGCGCAACGTCTCCGGCGGCACCGTTCCCAGCAGTCGCGCGGCCTCCCCGTCCCCGCACCGCCAGCTCCACACGTCGCACTCCAACACCTCCTTCCGTCCCGACGCCGACGACGCGGCCCAGCACCGTCCCCTCGCGCTCAACACCTCGCCGCCCGTCCTCAACGTCCGTCTCGTCAAGTCGGCCCGCTCCACGCACAGTGCACGTGGCCGTTCCCAGCGCAGCGGTGACCCCAGCTCTCGAACCTCCCCGTCCGACTCGGCGCCGGACGAAGAACACACGCCCCGTGCCCCCTCCGGTTTGGAACAAACCACGCTCGTGAGTTCTTCGTCACCATCTCCGCGCGACCGTCACGAATTCCACCCAAAAGCTTCCCGTCGACCCAGAAACGCCACCCCATCATCCCGAGGAGTTCAACATACATGACGCAGGCGCCGTGGCACGTTCTTGGGGCGACTGACCGTTTGTTCTCTGTACCCATCACGTTCATTTCCGGACCTCGCCATACATTCTCCCTTCTATAGCACATCCCTCCCTTTTTAGGTATCTTCCTGTTATCTCCACCAGGTATCAGTCTCTGTCATCTCCTCTTGTCGGATCTGGGCGTTGCGTAGCTCCCTTCCGGATATGTTGTCCTCCACTCTTGTGCCTCTCCATTCGCCGGGAAATGACTCCCACATGCAAGTTCCATCCATATCAGGCTCCTTGCCCCTGCGGGTATTCCCTTTCCTAATTTCAAACCAGCCCGCAGTCTCCACAACCTTAACTGAGTGACGAGTCTCCTTGAGCCCACGTTGCCCGTCGGGCATGTGACCCCACCCGTTTAGTGTCTCAATTTCCTCGACATGGACCTTGTTGCAGCGGGGTCGCGTGAATAAAGATGTCAACCCAACCCCGTCCGCCACTCGGCAAGTCCGATCCAATTACTTTTGTCCTCCCCAGTCACTTCAATTTGTTGCTGCGGGTGACATGTTTCGTCACAAACGCGGGACGTGGCAAATGAAATCTTGAATGACGGAAGGAACAAGCTCCCAGCACTGGAAACCGAACCGCCCACCGGGAACCCGAAACCCGACCTAAACAAGGGAAAATAAGAATAACAAAGAGTGGCCACGTATGAGACGAGAGCTGTCTGTTTCGCATCGTCTGACGGGGTAAACGTCAACGTTTGGACCCGTGCAAGAGCCCCAGTTGCGGGGAGGCGCGGGAACGGGCGTGCTCGGGACCCATTCAGAACCGTGCCAGTGCGCACCGTCTTGGCCGTCGGATGATAAATCGTCGCACCCGCATTGGTAGACGCTTCCGGATTTCAGGCTCCTCTTGCCCGACAGTCCCTGACGGGCCGTGTAGGTTCTGATCCACTCGGCGGGAGAACGCAGCCAGAACCAGTCCAATCATGATAGGAACGGCAGCTCTCATCGCCATACTGCAAGCAGGCTAATCCCCACGCGACCTAGCCCTGTCGCGTATCGTATCAAGGGAAATGCCCTAGGGAAAGAGAAAAGAACGGCCAGATACAGTACCCTCAGATCAGAGACAATAATCCAGTTTGGATGTCCTTTACGTACACGGCGCCTTGCGAGATCCTATTTCAGGCGCGCAGACACTGATCGGGAGCGGCGTCAAAGCGCCGGTCTCTCCACCTTGGCCAGAATACACGTTGACCATTTGAAAATACGACATTTGGGTTGCCAGGTTTCAAGAAGCATGCGCGGTGATCGTGCATACGACAAGGGCGTGTTTGCATCAAGGAACTGGGGTGGTCGTGATATGCAACATCGGACGACAACGCTCATCAATGGGTGACGCTCAGCACAGTGAAATAAACATGGTATGCTCACAGCCATGGCCTGCACCAAACCACCGTAAAACCGCGACCCCCCAAGGCGCTGATGTGAAATCACATGTTGCAACACTCACGGTCTTGTTCGCTGTCGACACGATTATCGATCCCAAACGCGTCCCGAAACACTGGGCATGGAGCGAAAGAACGCATCTCCACCTTGATGTATGATGCACGACGTGGACCAGAGTTACAGAATCTTGGGTTCGGTGCGGCGCCAAAACCAACACCCAGGCACAAACAATCCTATACAGGTGTGAGAAAACGTCCAGTGGGTGGGGGACTCCTGGGAGGACCTGACCATCATGCATCATACTGCGTGACCAGGCTTCCCGACCATCGTGGGTCGGGCGACTCGGGGATCGCTGAAAGTTTTGTGCATTCGGGGCATGCGCCGATGGCGTTCGTTTCCCAAGTTACCTGGTCCCTTGTAGTATTCGAGAACGAGGGAGAACCATTGACCATGCGTTGACGACCAACGGGACGTCGCAGCTATACACGTGGTGGCGGCGTACTCGGGCGCGAAACCGATCCCCATACGACCGGTCAGACGCTTCGTTTTGAATGAGGATATTCGGCCACCACCCAGAAAAACGGGACCCACCCAATTCAATTACGGGTACATCCGACGCCGGCCGCAAGCCCGGCCGCGTGCGATAGAGTTGACCCAGATCCAGGCTGGGACATACGTGTATCGGGTGCAAAACGAGGAGCCTGTGACATTTCGCCAAGCTAGGCTGGAGTGGACGTGCTTCCAGACGTTGACTCCAATCTGCTTCATGTACACGACCCGCCGGTAATCTCCGGACACGACCCGCCTCCCAAGCTGCGCCAGCATGGAGATGAAACAAACACTTTCTGGAGATCGGCGGTCCAATAAAAAGTACAATACAGTCAGCGGTGCTTGCTACAACTAAATACGTATGGTAATCGGTGCGTTCGGCGCGCAGTCCAAAACCCTCCTCGTCTTACAGACCATGCGCAGCGATATGTCGCATGACCGTCAACGAGGCAAGAAGCTCTGTGCGGTGAATTAGCTGGAACCCCGGTCGTTAAGCCGACCACAAACGCACCGGCTGCGAGGTGTGGATATGCTTCGTCAATCGTCAACATGCAGCCGGACGAACCGGGATAGTCTGGTTCGCCGGCCACCTTTAGCGAATAAAACGCGACGAGATACTGGCTGCGGTTCGTACACTACGCCACACGGGTGCCTGTCAGTCTAACGACCGGGACGAATAGCAGCACCACTCACGGTCCACTCGTGACCTCTGGTGGATCTCCAGCTCCACCGGTATTCTTGTCCGTCCGATCCGATGAATTTCCTCGTCATGCTACTGTACACATAACATCAGCGACGGAGCGCACGCCCAACCGCAATCGACGCTGACCTGCCCGACGGAGGGCCCCTCGTGAGGTATTGATCCATGGGGATTGAGACCCCTGACCGGATGGTGATCGTGCCAAGAGAATTGCTTGGCCCGAATGCGAGCGCGATCAACGGGTCTGACGGATTGTTCCCGTGTGTTGCATTGTGAATCATGTATGCGGTATGAGTCGGTGTCTGCGCCGTGCAGCGCAAACGCAAACGAAGACGTTCGTTCATGTCGACGAATTCGGACCCCGTCAGTTGTCCGGTCCTGTCTTCGAGCAAGTAGGGCATGCCGTAGACGGTAGACATGGCTGGTCAAACAATTCCAAGGAAGTGAGGTTGCTCGGCCGCTCATCGAGACAGCGCGGAGTATTTCTGTGTCTGCGCTACCAGCGTTAAACCCTTTTTGGCAGAACGCAGAACAGCGACCTGCCATGCTCTGGCAGGCATACTGTGCAGGGAGGAGCGAATTAACTGCCGTTATGACCTGTGGAAAAGTTAACCTTGGCCGAAATGGTCTCGAAACCACGCTGCGGCCCTTCATACCCGTGGGCGATAAATGAGAGTTGCCAACGATGGCGGAAGAGGGAAATCCCCTCGCGCCTAGAATTCGTAAGCCTGGTCGTGCGGTGCTCCCGGCGAACAAATAACGCAGCCCAGTGGTGACGTACGTGTGGATCGTAAGACCATTTTCGAGGCAAACTCGAAACATTCGCCAGCGGCAATTGCGTCAACCGAGCTAATGCAGGCACAGTATTACCTAGGGAAGCACACAACAGGTTATGGGAGGCTGTGTCACGACACGCCATCAGACAACATAATTCGTGTTCAACACGAGGTGGATCAGACCCTCTTAGGATTGAACACGATCAGGACAGTGGAGGAAAGGACGAATCCGAGAGAAGCTTCCCTACCGCCCTTCAAATTGGCTTCCTAATATGATCAATGTGTTAAATCAATTCCAGAAAATGGTAATGGGCTAACTTGAACGGTTGGCTGCATGCCCACCAGGCTTGGTCGAATGTGGCGCAATGCATCCAACAACCTTTCTCGTAGGTGGGGTATGTCGATAACGCACGTGGGCAAGGCCGGCCGACATCTACTCAAATGATGGGGAATGCAACACTGTCCATCCGGCATCAAAATAATGACGTCGGACGCATCGATCGTGAACAAATAAATCCGCGGGCGTTGTACGCCCATACAAAACGTAGGCAGATTGTCTCCTGCCATGAGATCTGTGGAGAAGATCGTCACTGCCAGGAGTCTGACTAAACACGAGCGGAAAAGCGCGTTAATACCAAGTAATGGGCAGCCGAGCCGTCTCCTGATCGCTTAGTGAACCTATACACATGGCCACCCGGTAGATGAGTCTTTCTAGCGGACGCTGTGCCTCGCAGCATTCATGTCCCATGACCTCCGATTCCTTTCTCTCTCATTTTCCCTCTCGGTTTCATCGTAATCCCTCAACCGATTACGGCGCTCCTCGTGGCCACGGGTAGGTGACTGACTGCGGCGGCCCTCCTGATTACTAAGCTTTCTGCGGGAAGGAGACCGCGATCTGTCTCGATGACGGGTCTTATCACCTTGATCATCACGGGCTGTCTTGCGAGCTTCCTTGCGAGCACGTTTTTCCTCCTTACGTTCGGCTTTTCTGCGACGCCTCTCTTCCTTCTCTAGTTTCCGCGCTACCTCATCTTCAGTGCCTGGAGCGGTACCAGCAGCGTTCGTTCCCGTTGGTGAGCTCGTCGTAGCTTGTGTAGCATTGGCTCCAGTTGGGCCAAAACCTCTGAGAACCATGGCGATTGTAAGGTTTTGTTGGCTGTAAGATATTTGTCAAATTTGAAACGCACAGTGCAATGGACAGAGCCTCTGCCTCTGCCTCTTTAATCTTGCGGATTTCTTCAGTCCTCTCCGACTCGCTGGTCTTATCTCCTCTGCTATACCAGTGGACATCCTTATTCTTTTGCCATCTCCCGGTTGGCGCATTGATACTGTGGCCAAGGTAGTGCTGCAACGTCGCTCAGCGGTGTAAAGAAGAGACATGTATTCGTGCCCACTTCTCTGTCCTTGTCTGCGGAAACGTCTGACCACTTGAATTCTGCTTGACCACCTCGCGTTCCTCCACGAATAGGCTCAAACATATCGTCAGGAACTTTGTGGTAGTCACGGTTCACCGAGTGTTTATTCAACCTCCGATGCGATCTCCGACCGAAACGGTATCTAGATGCATGACTGCGTTGGCGAAGTGCGTGATCCGCACTCTTGCGGAATGCCGACACAATACTCATTTAGTTGGCACCATCGGACGGGCTGGGTAAGAACTGTGCCTGAGCCGTGAGGTTGTGCGGCATGGATGGCGACCTGTCTTTCCGTGCTAGGAAGGATCTTTGTTAAACCATCCACGCACATGTGCTGTCATCTTCTCCTGATGTGACATGTCCTGTAAGATTGGCGCGCTGGACGCGCCACATTAAATCTACCATACGTTCCGTGCAGCTTGCGGCATGAAATGCTTGAGTGTGGTCACGTCTGTACGGTGAAGAATTTCGGCCAGCGGGTATTGGGAGCCCCTAGGATGGAGCCCTTTTCGGGGATCGTGACGCCAAGGATGCAGTGCGTGCTCTGATGCTTTGGCAAGCCTGAGCACTGGGAGTGATGCCGCCATCCGCTTTTTGGGATCGTGGGCAACGTCGAGGAGAGTGTTATTGATGGCCCATGCCAAGTGAGGTACTTGCAAAAGTGTAGTGCCGCTTTTCTAGAATTATTATTTTTTTCTAATTTCAGAGAACTCCGGCTAGTAATACTTCTTGCACTCGTCCCGCCATGACCTTCTTCACTGCACTTATGCTGCATCTGAACTCTGGAAGCAGACGGCCCACGGACTGGAAGCCTTGCCCTGAAGAATGGTCCAGCGGAAATAGCAAATCCAACTGCAATCCTTTCAATGCTCCACTTCGCGCATTATCACACCTCTAGCCGACTCATACGGCGGCCTGGAATACTTCTTTGACGCCGTACGTTTCTGCCGTAGTCTCGGCGGGCATTGGCACGCCCACAAGATCATTGCGCCTGGCCGTTAATATAACCTTCGTACTTCGTTGCATGCGGAACACGGCTCTTGTGTCCACCCAATCGCCGGGGATAACGGAGCAGCGTCATCACGGCAAGTGAATGTAACGGGTGCGTGCAGCACGTCCGCGCTGCATAGGGTTGAACCGAGGTTTTGTGGTTGGGTCAGCCAAGTTGGGCATCCGTAGGTTACTTTGCCCATTTTCGCGTTCGATCGAGCAGTGCCGGTTAACCCCTTATCCCAGGACAAACAAAGCACGCCACGTTGCTATCTCCGAACGCATCCCAACCGAAAGACTGCCAAAACACGACGCCTCTGACGATGGCTCCCACTCCTTTCAATGCGTAATAAATGGTCGAATCCGCTACGAGCACCCCTGCGACGTCGACGATGCGTTGTTTTCATGTACCGTATGGAATGGTATTTTTTCAATATTAGGCGCGTTTATTTTGTTGATTCTTACGTGGGCGCACGGGCCCGCGTGGCAAAACGAAACGGGGCTTGGCTGCAAGTGGAAATAGCCGAACAGAACCCAAGTTGGTGTGCTCCTCAACCTTTCCTTTTATCTGTTGCGCAACCTCCATTACAACATTCCCTTCCTCCTCGTCTCTACTCGTGATGAGCAAGAAGGCACCTAAAAACAATGAACCAGAGACTAACTATGCTGAACGCGATATCGTTCTAGCTAAAGTACGCGGGTTTCCTCCGTGGCCCGGCATGGTATGTCGCGTTCTCTTCTTGCTTGTATGCACCTTTTTCATCATTTTTGTTTACGCAGGTCGTGAACCCCGACAACGTTCCACCCGCTGTTGCCAAAGAGCGCCCAGGAGGAAAGAAGACGGTGTTCCATTGTGTCAGGTTTTTCCCTGCAGGAGACTTGTATGCCTTCATCACCCTCGTCAGTTGTCAGGATAATTAACGCTTCTTCGGCACAGTGCATGGCTCGTTTCGAAGGATATATCGAGATTGAAGGAACATGAGATCCGTGCCTACATCAGCGAGCCACACAAGAAAAATGCGGACCTTTTGGCCGGATACAGAGTCGCTCTCGATCCTGAAAAGTGGGAGAAGGAACTGGAGAATATGGAGGTAGCTGCTGCGGAACAAGAGGATAACGCACCGGTCGACCAACTTGAGACCGAGAACGAAGATGAAGACACCAAGAAGCCTGCAAAGTCGAAGAAGCGTAAGAGGGACGTCGAGGCATCCTCTGCAAAGCCCAGGGCCAAGCCGAAACTGAAAGCCGAAAAAAAGGCTTCCCTGGGGAAGTCGAAGAAAAATGGAGTGAAGTCTAAAGAGATGATCGAATCCGAGGACGAGGGAGACCAGGAAGCTGACGCTGAGGGTGATGGGGATGCTGGAACGAGCGCTAAGGCCGCACCACCCCCTTCTAAGAAGCCAAGACGGGATAAGGAGGAGGAAGCCGAAGGTGCGCCATTGTCCGTATTGTTTTTGCACTTACTAACTGCAGCCCTCCTGTAGCTAACTTGGAAGCAGATCCTGAAGCTCGCAAGGTAAGAGACTGGCGGCACAAGTTGCAGAAGGCGTTGTTAGGTAGCAAAGGAACCCCATCAGACGAAGTGAGTCATCCGCAACGTGGATTGCCGTCGCTGACCCGAACTATCCAGGATATGCCGGCCCTGGACCAATTATTCACAACAGTAGAGCGTTATGAGCATCCAAATCTCATCAATTTCCTCTCAGTGCGTTTTTGTGGCGTTGCGCGTGGGTTTTTCGTGGTTAACCAGAAATTTTACGGACAGTTTTCTAAAATCGGCAAGGTTATGCGACACATCGCGGCGTTAACGCCGGACAAGGTGCCTCGCGACGAGGAATTCAAGTTCCGAGCTCGAGCGAAGGCCCTAGTAGACAAGTGGCACGCCATACTGGGTGCCAATAAACCGAGTGAGAATGGTGGTCCCGCTGAACCCACCACGAATGGTGCGCCAACGGATGGGGCTCCAGACGTATCCTCTCCAGGCCAGAATGCAATCTCGGCTATATCTGCTGGAGACTTGATTCTGGGAGACGTATGAATTTGCTGTGGTTACCTTTTTTCTAATGATTTGCGTTCTCCCAATTTTGGTCTTTTCGCGAATCGGCCGCACAGCGGCTTGCAGGACCTTGTCAGTCAAACCCGCATCGTTTGGCATCATTCGTTATGCTGTGTGCCATTTCTGTGCCTTTAACAACCCTTGCTACTCCGTTGTACATGTTGTCGCAATCTGCTCATATCCCCTAGCTACCCGCTTGTAGTGCTGAAAAGACGAATATATTTTATTCCGGGTGTAGACGTTTGGCAACCCGAGTGAGCATTGACACCAAATGATGCTCGGACTTGAGCTTGAGGACCTAGTCCTAATATTAGTATACGTAGTTATAATACTCAGAACAATAGCTAGTGAAGAAGATTTGTCTGACTCAATCGCGTGGCGCAATCTGGGTAGTACCGTGTGTCCGCATTGCTGACGTAGTACCCTCAGACACCAGTGAAATCCAACGGTTCTTGACAACAAGAAAATAACTCGGTTGATAGGGAAGCAAGAGAAAAACAGGAGTATGTAGAACAGCAAGAGGCGGCTTCAGCCGTTCTCGACCCGCTTAGTCCTAAACATCAACGGGATTGGCCTAGTATAATCATGCCACAAGGACGTTACACGCTATTGCGGCCCTTGCCATACTCATCTAGATCTATGGTAACATGTCAGCGTCGCGTCGTAACTATGCGCAGACCCAGAGGCTCACCGTAGTCCGGACGGCAGAATCCCCATTTGGATGACGATGCCGGCCGCCGCTTCGATTAACTCAAGTTTCATGGAGCTCTGAAAGCTTATCCGACTAGCGATCGCCTTCACAAGCTTGGTGGTGCTATGGAAGCAAAAGGTGGCGAGGGATTGTGGGAGGAAGTTCACGTATTGCCAGTCGACGAACGACACCACTTTGCCGTTCCAGAGGAAGTTCTTGAAAGCGACATCCAAAGGGCAATGGAACCGAACTCCGGTTGTGAGTTGGGCGAAGTGCTTTCTTTTTCTTGGTGGGAACGACAATCCCTAGGCCCCCTCCATGTTCAAGATGTGCTAGATGTTTCCGCCCCCACAGGGTCAACGGAGTCTCCCTCGGGAACTGGGCACTTCAGCAGCCACTCGGCGGCGATCTTTGTTATGGCCGTAGCCCTCAGCCTCTCACACTCGAGCCACGCGGGGCGTGTTGAGCGATTGCCAAACTTGGTCGTAGAGATGTGGTGCGGGCTTCTCCCACTAGACTCAAGGTTCTCTTTTTCACAAAGATGGTCGAGCCCGGCAAGGAGCTGTGCGTGACCGTGAAGTTCCTATAGCGCTCGGAACAGGATTGGACGACATACTGCAAAACCCTTGTCAGTCGTGAAGGAAAACGATAGCATACGCAGGCACCCACCTAGTGGCTGAAGGCTGGCTCCAGTGGCGAGAACACGATCCTCATCAGATAGAATTAAGTATGGGAGAGAGAGATAATAACAAGGGAAAGCGAAAGATGGAGTACTCCTTCGTCAAGCTGGTTGCTGAGAGAATGATTCTACACTTAGGGGGAGTTGTCGGAGTTTGAACTGATGTGAATCCGAGTCAGGACTGTCCCCTGTGAACTGGTTTGATTGCAGCAGTTAAACCAGCACGTTGGTGCAACAGTGGTACCACCCTGTTTTTGTCGGTTGTTCACCTCTTACCCGGGACTCGCCCAGACTGACTGCGTGTTCTTTCAGTCCAGTAGTGATGTTCAAGTTGTACTCTGTAACATCTGACTCTGGTGTCGCTCGCGCGGTCGCGACGTCATTCGATGTCCGCAGTTCGCCTTGCCCTCTCGAGTTTGAGATTCTTTGCTAAGCCCGTGTTTCAAAGAATCGTCCACACGTTACCACAGCTACTAGCGGTGCCCCAATCTGGGTCGTTTTGCATTGGTGCACACACAGGCACTCTTTGGGTCAAAATCCCCCCTTGGCTCACGATAAGATATACAAGGTATGGGGACTGCGATCAAGGCTATGATTTGGATAATTGCTCATATCTCGAGGTCATCAAATTCGTTGATCAAAAGCACCGCTCGCTTATAAAAAGAACATTGATCGTGCTTATCTGCATGGTGTGCCTCTTTGATGAGTTACCTCCATTCGTCTAACCATTGCCCTACGGCTTGAATGCGGCACTCAGAACGCTCTCTGATCGAATAGCTTGTCTGACAGATGGCCTTGGTATGATGGATCACCATGTGTGCTCGCCGGTTCGTGAGTGTGTGATTCCCCGTTTATCTCGACCTCCGTGTATTCCCTTTAGCCTGGAAATGCTACCAAGCATTGTGTGTACTAACTGTTATTAGCAACACGCTACTTGCCGAAATGACGCGCGGCATAATAAATCGGCATCTTCAGTTATCTTTCCAGCAGATAACACGATCCAAGAATGAACCTATTGTACCCTTTTTCAACGAGATGGTGGTGTGGCAGCGTGGCGTTGGACTGTGACGGAAGTGAGAGTACATCAAACCCTACGGATAGATGATGGAATTCAATCTTCAATTTCCCATCCCGACGTTCCGTCCGCCGTTTGTATTGGAAGCGCTGATTGGTGAATACTTAGCAGGTTTCAATTTGCAACGAGAGTTCCGATGGGATGGCAAGGAGGTTGCGATGGCTGAAGCGGGTGAGGAAGCAGACCACTCCCATGGCGACTGGTTGTTCCCGGATGTTGGGTTTCTCGCTATTTCCAAGGCCGGAGCACCCCCACGTCCTCAAGTTGGTGACACACTGAAGTTGAAGGCTAGTGCGCCAAGCTTCAGCCGCATCGGCCTGGGATGACTAGATGCTAAGACGTTGGCTAGATGTGTGCCCCTGTGTGATTGCTAGAATGGTTCCGAGTCTTCATGTCGTAACATGGGTTGCTTGACTGAGATGACAGCTCATGAATTTCCTTTACCTACTGCCACTTTGTCCAAATGAACTGGATGCTTAGGCTAACGCCTAGAGGTGTTCAACCTCCCCACCAGCACGGACTCTGTTCGGCCATCATCGCGAGCTCGGCAAAACCAAAGTTGGTTCAGCTACGTTGCAAGCTTCCGTGCACATCGGCTCGGGCAGTGCTCATCAACAGGTCATTCTCATCCATGATAGGCGAGCTTCCTTCTAATGGATGCCGAGGAGCTGGTACGCTGGACGACGTGGTGAGCCAAAATGCTATTGGTGCTCGTCATGGCGTAGTAACACACGCTGCAGATTGCGCGCTCGAAAAGTGGGTCGTTTATTCTGCATGAAATGCTCCCGTGCAGAGCTGATTCGACGACATCAGGCTCCTCGGACATTCAAAAGAAAGGTTTCGAGCTACCGGAAGTCGCCCGCATCCCAACCAAGAAGCGCACCTTTCACCTCCACCGCGAAGAACTCGAGAGTCTCGTGCGGCCGCTGTTGTCGTGCCATTGGCATGTCGGTCCCATCGGGGATGCTACGGACAGTCTCCAGGTTTTCTCGCTGGACAAACTATTCAGCTTCAAGGATTTCAGCTCGGCGATCGAGTTCTTTGGCGCACTGGTGGGCATCCAAAATGAGGAAGAGGTGAGCGGCTAGACCTGAAATTCGGGTGTTTTCCACACTGACGAACCCCAGCATCACGCGCGCGTCACCGTTGACTACGCTCACGTCCACGTTTCGACTCATACGCATATAGCGTACCAGCATGATTCTGACGCTAATACGGATGCAAAGCCGATCAAAGTTCCAGGCCTCACAGCTCGTGACATTCGATTCGCGGTTAAAGTTGAAAAGCTGCATGAGCAGTTCTTGTCCGACGAGCGTGCGATTACAAAGGTACCCGCGGACTTCGCAAGTCTAGAAGCATGGTCGATGGCACAACTTCGCTGGCGGTACCCTCAGGCCGAGTCGCACGGATAGGAAAACGCATATACCACATTGCGCACTTGGTTAACTGCCGTCTGATATACTATATAACGTACATTCTCCCGACCGGGTAAAGCTGGAACAAGATAAATAAGCCATCGAAAGGTTATACAGGAAGCCACTTTGTTGTCATTTTCCCCAAATGTATTCGGTGATGTTTCTCAATTCACTCTCGACATCTTCCCTAAATGCTATCCTCTCTGCAGCAAGATCTTGCTGCATATGTAATTCGTTTGTGGTTCCCGTCAGCGGCACGATGCTATGTAGTTGGGCGAGTTTGAAGATGACCTGAGCAGGTGTCACTTCCATTCGACCAGCAATGGTTGCAACAGCTGGATGGGTGAGCAGGCTCGTTGAGCCAGAAAGTGTCCAGAAAGACCTGCGGCTATCGTAGGATCGATCGTCGACACTAGCATAAGGAGAAGAACTGACTGATATTCGATCCCACGATCTCTGCAGTACCTCCACACGTCAGGATCCCACATGTTTCCCTCATACCACCGGTTTTGCACAACCTGTACCTTCCTCAATTCTCCCAAAGCAGTGAGGACTCGAACATCATAAACGTTGCTGACACCGATCTTGCGTACAGTCCCTGCATCCTGGGCGGCAATAAGTGCACCCCAAGCTTCCAAGGTCGCCTTCATTGTCCCTAAGGGTGAATGTAGGAGATAAGAGTCGATATACGACGTCCGGAGATTATGCAAGGATGCCCGCAGAGATGATGCAACCTGGTCTTTGACAGCATCAGCGACGCCGTAAGGAACCAGCTTGTTGAGGTCTTGTCCCCCAACTGGTGTGAACCTAGGGGTATGTCGAGATGCAATGGGAACGCAGTCTCTCGAGGTGATGGAACGCGTACTTTGTCTGGATATACATCTCGTCACGTTTTATGTCATGCTTTCTCTGCAAGACATCGAGGGCTTCGCCGACAAGGTCCTCTCTGTGAGAAGCGAAAGCCTTAGAGACCGTTTCCAATGGATAGCTAGAAGTGCACCTGTAGTGTTTGGGTTGACAGGCTGCAGGGGCGAGTATATTAGGCCCTGAAGTGTATCGTAACATGTGGACTCACCTGTGTCAATCGCACGAAATCCCTGCAAGAATGCGTTGGCGACCAGGTGAGCTGTACGTTCTCCTTTCCTACATCTACGTCCGCAACGCACGAAACAACGAGGAAGCGTCGTGCGTAGCTCACCATGCTGTTCCGTAGATGATCTTTGGTGCAAGTACGTTCATGGGGTATGTGGCAAGCGCTGAAGTCTCGCACGGCCGGACTTTCATAACGGATGATGTCACGAATGAAATGTCATTACGGACCATCACACACTTTGAGTTAATCAATCAACTTTGTCGAAACAGAGACCAAGTACAACCAGTTGACCACTCTCCGATCATGAAAATCATAAGCAAGGACTTTAACGAACGTCTATCAGGTACGACCAGGGTGTGTCCGGAAGGCTGTCTGTATTATAGATGTACAATCGCATAGGAGCCCCTACCAGGAAGGAACCGAGGTATGTAGTCGTGACTCGGCCGCCTTGCCTCTTGATCAAGCTGTGGGTGGATTTATGGGAGGACACTAGTGATGATTTATCTCTACAGACTTGAGTCTCTGGCGTCCGTGATCTCTACTGGACATCTGCGCATGATATATGTTCGTCTACAGTGGGAACAATACCTAATTATCTCCGTCATAGTGACGTGAAGATCGACGTCCAAGCAGTTGAAATTGGAATCAATGTCTCAGCCCCGCGCCGATGCCTTGTAACTTGTACCTAGTCGCAAACCACGTGGTGAACTTCTCTCTCCACCCCTTCACTGGCTCGTTGGTGCATCCCCCGCACCAAGGTTGAGGTACGTTCCTATGTTCTAGCATGCGTGAACTCTATGTGTCGCCTTTCTAGTCTTGACCAATATTAGTCTTCGGCTTTAGCATGGATTGAAGACTCGGAGCTGAAGATAACTCGATCAGGATATGCTAAACTTTACCTCCCCGGCCAATCTCAACAATCATGTTCTTCAAGTCTGCTTGTAATCCCGGGCCATGAAATCGCTGTAGGCAGCTTGGAGCAATGGGGACCCTGATGAGGCTACTTCCTCAACTACGAAGCGCTTTTCCGGAACGTTGACCCACTCGGTCTTTCTTGTTTCCTCCCATGCTACCTCTTCTCCGACCTCCAGGCGACCGTGGAAAATCCGTCACCGCTGCGAATGCGAGCCAAGTGGAATGGTCGTAAAATCCAGTGTTGCTCGAGTCCCTAGGGAAGCAGGCAGAAAAGGATGAATTTTCCTCCCACGTCATTGGCGTCGCCAGCCTGCCCGAGTCCATGTCCTAGTATTTCACTGGGTGATCTCTCTCACTTTGTCCCGTACGAAAATTTCTGGGCAGTGTGACCTGCTCGCATCGGCGTGGATTTGCCGTCCCATAGTATACTCTATACCTACATTTTCGTACTTAGTTTCACAGTAATCTGCGGCTTAATGTCGGATAGGGAAGACACGAGGGTGGTAGCATCAAACCAGTCTAAGGAGCAAAGCATTACCGAAGGAATGGTCACGGTCATGGACTCCTCCTTCTAAAGAGAGACATGGCTGCATCCACAAACTGATGTGGTCTCTCATACAAGAAATGCCATAAGTTTGTGAGCCACGTTTTGTTTTTAAGTCTCTCGGTGTCCGGACTACATTATCCATCCGCCATGTGAGAAATAGGTGCTGGACAGAATGTAAGAAACAAACCTTGGCCTTTTCGGCTGTACCGGGTTGCTGGATTGGAGCGGAAGTCGCATTACCAATGCATCCTCACCATCAATATCTGTGGAAAAGGCGGAAGATGAACGAATGTGAATGCACGTACACAGCAGACTTACAATACTTTTCGTCTGTATGATGATACCCGTAACCAAGCTTTTCATACAGTGATCTTGCGGCAATATTTGACCTCCGGACGTGTAACTGAATGTATTCAACAGTGACATTGTCACGCAATATGGCATCCTCTAAAATTACTAGATTGACCTGGATGGTCACTATGAACCACTGAAGGAGAATACGCACTGCTAAGATTCATTAGTTTTTGCGCAAGACCGAGTCTCCTGTATGGCCTGAGGACAGACAGCGAATTGACGTGACCAACAGGCCGTGCTTGAGGACCATTGTCCTCAGGTTCTCTATTCGCCCAATAAGAACTATACACGCGACTGAAAATGAGAACCTACATCGAGGACAGGACATACCCTACCACCTTTCCGCGCTCGTCCTCAACCAGAAAGGACAAGCCGGGCCAACTAATTATCACGTACTCCCCTGGTCGTCAGTTGAAGAGGCATCGCAGCCTACACTGCTTGAGAAGCTCACAGTACCTCATACAATAGTTCTCTGGGAGGTTGTAGAGGTTGCATGCGAGGAGTTTGAAGAGGTCGATAACCTTGTCGTACAAGTGACAATGGTTAATTCACGCCGTAGGTGTAACTGCATGTTGAGACCAATAAACACACCTCTACTTTGCGCAAGTTCATCGAGTATTGAATTGAACTTGCCTGGATTGTGGAGGTTGGAGAAGAAGGCTTCTAGTCAACGAGTTCCAGGTTGAAGTCGCTTGTGGACTTACAGAACTGAACCGGTAAGACGGCGAGACGCGACTTAGCCGGAGTTTCCAGAATCCAAATATTGCTTCCAGCCCCACACCACCATGACATGGAAAGCAACTTTCGACAAGGGTGTCGCTTGTTTCAAACGTGGCGACCTCGGGAAAGCGCTCACGCACATGAACGAAGTAAGATCTAATCCCACGACGCGGTCATTCCTGACAGGCCCAACAGGCCGCCGAGCTTGAAAGGAGCAACTTCATCATCTACGATTCACGGGCTGCAGTACACGAAAAACTCGGAGACATCAAGGCTGCTCTTCTTGACTCAAAGCGTGTCATCGACCTGGCACCCGGTCGATGGCAGGGTTATGCTCGTTCAGCGCGTCTCTTTGACCTCCTTGGCAAACATGGTCATGTCATCAAGATGGTTGACCATGCTTTGAATCATCTGCGCCCGGAGGACGTTCAGCGGCGGACATCGCTGGTAGAACTTCGAGAGAAAGCTACTGCTGCACAGGTAGTCGCTGAAAAGCAGGTTGCCAAGACCTCGTATCTCTTGGGAAAACTGCCAGTCGAGACTCTTGTTGGGATCTTTACTTCACTGATTGACGAAGACCACACTTGGGCCGTCAAGCTATCTCACGTCTGTGGTCATTGGCGACGAATTCTCATCAACACTCCCTCTGCATGGCAAACACTCGTACTGTCCAGGAGACACCCTCTGCAAAAAGCTAAGCTGTGGAAAGAGCGCGCCAAGAATCGCATCTCTCGTCTCTCAGTCGACGTATCAGAACTAGACAGAGATTCTATTTTTGCTCTGCTTCAGGATTTATTTTGGGATCATTTATCGTGTCTTTCAATGTCTAGCAAGGCTTTCGCCGACCTCTATCGTACGCTCTCCTGTACTTCCCAACCGTACACATTCCCAAAGCTCGATGAACTGGCATTATTTGGTTGCGAGTCTTCCGAGGGGTCCTATTGCCATTCCAGCCCCAACAGGGAACTCAAAATACTTCGCTTGAGTGGCGTCGTTGGTATACTAGCTGGCTGGCCCACTCAGATCCAACAACTCAAGGAGTTACACCTCAATGGATCCGTTGCACATAGTATCGTACCGGTGCTCGTAGCTAATCCATTATTGGAGAAGTTGGTCTTGGATTGCCAGATCGTGGGGCACTCCAGCTCCGACCTTGACGACACTGGACCCACGTCTATGGATAGCCTCAAAGTCATCGAATGTCGCGGTGTTGCGCAGCCTTCCGACGTCCTGCATGGCATATCCGCACCATCGATCACGCACTTTACCATGGTCTCTGCCACGCAGGCGGACGAGCCCCTGCTTCATTTCGCTTCGTGCGCCTCCCTCGTCCAGCTCCATATTGGCCGCTGCAGCCTAAGCTCATCCACCCTACCAGCCGTCCTTTCCTCCACGCCCAACCTCGAGACTTTACGCGTCAACTCTATCCAGGCAGTCGTGAACGAGGTGTTCGCGTTTCTGGCACCGACGACAGTCGATCCGCAACGCGGACTACCGTGTCGTGCACTCAAGCATATCGACGTCTCCCAGTGTTCCGACCTAACGACGTCGAGCACGTATGCGCTAATCAAGATCCGCATGAAATACGCATCTAACTCGATCGAGTTGGCCGTGAAATGTGCCGACATCGCATCGCTCAATGTCGACGGATGCCTAAACATCGAACCCGAGATGCTGCCGTGGTTCAGGTCCAAAGTCGCTCAGTTCACCTGTGTATATGCCACCAAAAAAATTTTCGCAAAGAATCGAAGACGGGAGTTGTAACCATGTTCCGTTCCGAGTATTTTCCCGGTGATACCATTGCACATGTACTTAAAACAAAGTTATCACATTGCGCATCTCAGGTAAAATGCTCACACGTTCGAACGTACAACAGGGGTTGATTGTAATAGCGAGCAAAAGGAAGGACAGAAATATGACCTTTTGGGTACCGTAGAGCGTAACCATGTCCACGGAAATGTGTTTCGTGTGCTTTCGTCGGCGTTCTGTTACCAAGAACCCTGTTGGTCGGGAGCTGTTAGGTATGTAGTACAAAGCACGAGGATTCCTCGCCGAGTTATTTAGGAGCGATCCATGCTCGTTGTGGCCGACAAAGATCAGCTACTGCGGTTTCTGCCGTAATCCGCGACGATGGACTTGATGGCAGAAGTGACGAGAATAAGGTGCGTCACGGTTCCACATGGTGCAGAACAGAACCGACGGAATTATCAAAAGGCCGTCGGCACCGGCCAACGACCATCAAGGGTCTCGAAATGATCGGAAGCGGTGGATCGTCTGGCGACCCGTCTCACCCAATTCTCTGCGGCCCTGCCAGATCGTTCATCGCCTTTTGTACCTCGAGCTTTTCCATGACGGCACGATGCAAGCTCGATTTATTCTTGCTCTTCCCTTTGATTACTGCGCCCGCAGTTTCATCGGCATTGCCAAGAAGGGAAGTTGTGGTGGTAGAACCTATACCACGCTCGATGGATGTTTCCTTCGCAGTGAGGTGCGAGGGAACAATGATGGGTGTTTGGCGTGGTGGCGGTGGCCACTGAAAACCGGTCACATCGGTAAATGGGCAAGATATTATTACGGTCACTCACGCCACGATTAGGTTGGTTGAAGTGCAGCGCAGCCCATGGCGGATACTCTTTTTCGAGTTGTATGATATGATCTTCTAGAAACTGCAGTCGCGAAAGTAATGTACGTGGCGGTGCAGGAACTTTTTGTAGATCGTCAGAAAAGTAATTTGGAATAGGAATAAGTGATATTACCGTAGCGTACTGCTATATGCGACTCGATGTTCTTCAGCCTCTCATCTAATGCTGGCTGAAGTTCACTCGGTGTGTCGTCTGTTAGAGCAGCGAGCTTCTCTTTCGCAAGCGTCTTTCCATCCGGACCCTTCACCGTCCGCCTCAGTGGCCCATCTTCATTTTTTGCTATGTCGTATTTCATCTGAGAGTCTCGGTCAAGTGGTTTCGCATCCGTTCTTGCACACGATGGGATGTGATCCGTGCTCTGGGGATCAATATTGAGTCGCCGCCGCTTCTGCGCTAATGACTCGAGGAACTCGGCACGATTTGACGCGTCGTTCTTTGCACGATTTTGTGCAAGAAACTGCGATATAGCTTTTGTGATCTTTAAACGCGTGTCTCAATGACTGACACTGCGCAAAATGGGGAATGTCAGGCTTACGGTAGACTGGGACTGAGGATCGGCGCCGGTGCTTAGATGGATATAGTCCAGCTTACGTTCTTCGAGGGGACGCTCCATTGGTTCTTCTCCTTCCTTGAATTTCCCCAGTGTCTAACAGAGCGTGACGAAATGTAAGCCAAGCGCGCTTCTGGAAAAACCCGTCCTTCGCACCATGAGATCGCGCACTAAATCACCAATCGCTCCAGGAACGCTCTTTCTCTCCCAATCTGCGTTCAAGACCACCATGTCGTCCTCGAAACCCCTGAGAGCCTGTGTTAGGCCTACTTTCTTCAAGAACGCGCGTATGACCTCATCCCAATGTCTGTATATAGGCTCGGGCGTTGGCGTGCGTGGCTTCGGTGGTGGCTTACGCTGGCGAGCTGGCAGTTGTGGCTGATATTGTTGATACTGCGCGTATGGCATCTGCGTGTAGTGCGTTTGCTGGTAGGCAGCACTCCCAGATGCGGCATAGGGGTATCCAGAGAGCTGCCATGCGTTCTGCCAGGCCCCGTGTGGGTAGCCCATGTAGTAGGCTTGTGCATTTTGCTGGCCCTGCGTCTGGGCTTGGGAATGCGCTGGTTGGGCGAGTTGGGTTTGGGTGTATTGCACGGGTTGTTGTGGCGGTTGTGAAGAGCCTGGCTGAACGTTCGGTGGGGAAGGAGCACAATATTGAGGCTGTGGTGCTGTCTCCGACAATGCGTTGGGTGTCGTAGACGCCTGCGAGGGTCCTGCTTGAGATGCTGGTGGTCCGTTCGTCATAGTTGATGTGACTAACCCAGGAATCCAAATGGAGACGCGTCGAATTAGCTAGTCGTAGTATTATTGTACTGGTTCATCGTGGACGTAACAAGATGAGTAAATGCTCAGACCTCGGCCAAAATATGCACTAGGATGTCCTTTACCGTCTCGCGTTCCCACTGAACCAGTGTTTCCTCTCGGGGCTCGTTACCAACGGTGCACGTGCTTATCGCCCCACAAACTGCGCTACTCAAAATTTCATCCATCGGTGAGTCCCGGACTCGAATCCGATGAGACACAACGCGCGGAAACATCCTCGCTATATCCGCCTCTGACACGTCCAATTCTGGTGTCTCTGATTGACTAGCCAGGTTCGAGCCAGTAAGCGGTTCGCGTACATCCAGAACATCAAGGGCGTCCATGAGTCCGTCAGATGATGCGCCTGCTGTACTGGGTTGTGAATAGGGATAGGTAGATGTGCTGCCCGTCTCGCGGGACCTTTCGGCGTGCTCCTGGATGAGCTCAGCCCCTGTGCAATCTGTACCGAGCACGCGGCTCGCCCGTACGAGAGCTTCTGCATCTTGACGCGCCCGTGCCGTAAGCATCATACTATCCAGCGGTCCATAGTGTCGTGTGGCACTGAACAGATCTGCCAGGTAGATATTGAGTGGCGGCCTTATGCGCGCCCGGGTTGCGCAAAGGTGTTTGAGTCTCTGAAGCAGAGTCGAAGGGATCACTGGAGATGCCAGAGGCGGTGTTGGTGTCGGCGGACCAGGTAAAGAAGTCATCGAATGAAGTGTTGGGAAGGCCGCGGAGGTGACAGGAATGTGTGGTGACGGAAATGCTGTGGAAGGAGATGGGGGAGGGCGATATTGGCGCATTGCCAAGCGAGTCTGCGCGCCGACATCGACGGAGGAGCTCATTGCGAACCTGTCGAGCTGTGGAAGAAGGGTCACTAGCGAGTAAATTTCCAGGAAAGGGGTTGCATACGAGACTCTCGTATATTGAAGGACTCTCCGTTGGGTCAGATCGACAAACATATACTAAGAAAAACCCATCGGGCAACTCGAGGGTTGAACCATCCTGATCATGCCCACATATGCCCCCTTCCGAGACGATAATATTTTGATCCACGAGAGTTCGCAGGAGCGCTTTCTGAGAAGGAAGACTTGCAAACTCGAGGCCTGATGCAACCACGGCAGATGGCAATCTTAGTACCTCGGTGCTCCCACGCGAGACATGTCCCAGATGGGTCTTAATGCTCGAGGCTAGGCTAGGAACAGACGCATCCGTTTGTGTGCCGGTGGAATGAAGACCGAGACCCGGGATATAGGTGTCCACGTTTATGTATGGTTTCAAATCAACGTCCTCCGATGCTGTTCGCCCAAGGGTAGCAATGGAAGGCTTCGATTCAATCGGATGGGAGGTTGAACGGGATATAGACGTTCGCCTGCTACGTGCTGTGCTGATGGAGGTTGAGTGGACCACGGGCGACTTGCCCGCCGAGTTACGCGAGTTGGAAACGCGCCTGTGCCTAGGGTTGTGCGGGCCACATAAATTATGTTCTGCTTGCGAGGCAGTGGTCGGACCAGTAAAGAACAGAGACCGAAGAAACTCGGAGGGTGTTTGATTCGCACAATTTGAGCGACACTTTACTCTATGAGTGTTGTAACCAAAGATCGTGTTCAGGGCCTGGAATGAAACATTAATGTGACTCGCGCGCAGAGCATGGGAATTGCTCGGTTCGGCATGTCAGAGGAAACGAGCAAGGCTGGATGGATACGTACCAGGGCGGCAAGTTTGGAGACGAGGGCGATATCTTCATCTTGTGTACGCAAGACCAAATTCCTGTCCCCGGAAATAATGCAAAGGAGGAGGACTTGAACGATGACGGGTTCTAAAGGAAAGCCGGGGGCCGCTGAGCGAACGTAGCTCAGGAGGGCCGGAAGAAAAGAGTGCGCCCCAGGAGGAGGCAATGAAGCTATCATTCTGCGGCAAAAGAATAGGCCTAACGTAACATGCGACGCAACACTGCAGTGCGTGCCAGTGGCGATGGTAACTCGTGCTAACTCGGTAAACGCACCTCTTGACAAGTGGCCGACGTGCGTTGACGACGGAAGACGGTTCTCCGGGTGAAGCGCAGGGGCGGTCTCAAGGCGGTGACCGACCAGACCTAGTATGTGTCAGATCTGCAAATGGGTGATAAGGGTATGGCCGGATGTTGATATGGAGACAGCGGCCCTGCCAGATGTTTACAAGTTGCCCAATTATGTCTCAACTTGGTCCTCAGTTTCCGTCTCCTTTGCGGGCTATTTCCGACACGACATTACCTCGAGGCAGCCGACTTGGCAGCCTGAGCGTCTCTTTATTTTTTATATTTTGGTCCTTGGTCCGTTCTCACTCCTTCTTCCTCCGCACCCTCACCTGGTCTGCCAGCGCTGGATGAATGGCAAACAGTCTCCGCCAGTTCGACATCGACGATGACTCGCCCGAGATCGCCTACTTTCCCTTCGTCAACCTCCAGCCCAGCCCGAACGTCACAGCCGGCTGGCAGCTATTGTACACTACCTCTGGTGCGGCCACGAATCCTGGCCAGGTCGGTGTGGGTACGAGCTATCACTACACCTCTCTCAACGGCGCAAGTCTCATGATCAATTGGACCGGTATGTATCTTGGCGATTTCCGATGGCCAACTCTCACGTGTGTCAGGCACTGGCATCGACCTTCTTGGCTCTGCCGCTAATGCACTCTACAACATTTCCCTCGACGGGGCATCGGCTACGTACTTCGAGCAAGCTGGGAGCACTATTCTCGCTTCGTTTAACGGCCTAGCAAACACGAATCACTCGCTGTTGCTCACGACTATTATGAACACAACGTCACCTAACGTCTTTCTTAAATTTGATAAGGCACGCGTCACATATGCCCCCCCACTAGGATTTGTCAAGTGAGTGTTTGTCGGCGATGCCGATGATCGGTGTTCGGGACGTCGAGTGGCTGGGTGGGCATCATTAATGACGATCGATTTGATTAGCACTACAGCTACTTCCCAGACGGTCGCCGACTCTGCTATCGCGTTCATGGGCTCGTGGAGCTACATGTCAGACACCACCGGGAACTCTATGCATGTATCGAACTCTGCTGGAGACCGCATACAGACCACATTTCTAGGCAAGTAGCTGGTTTTTTTCGTCGACATGACATCATAAACCTCTCCTTTTTACTAGGTTCCGCAGTTACAATCTACGGGCTCACCTCTTCTTACTCTGGAAATTTTACTGTGACCCTAGATAACAACACTACCAACCTATCTGCTCTTTCCTCGTATAATAATTCGAATACCTTGCTATTCTATGCGACAGATCTCCCCCAGAATACGCTACATAATATCACAGTGACCAACCAAGAGAATCGCACCTTTGCATTGCGCGTCGGTGGTGTGAACATCACATCCTTTGGAAACAGTACGACGTATGTCATTCCCTTATTTCCGAGGACAAGACATCCGGAGCTAATGTATGTTTTATGAAGGACTCCCCCCAGTCCATCTAGCCGTGTTGTCATCCCCGCAGGAACGATCGCAGCGGCCGTGCTAGCGGCCGTCCTTTTCTTGGTCGTTGTGGGCGTCCTCTATTATGTCTGCTGTGTGCGGCGGAAAGCTCGCACTGCGGATCAGCCTACTTTCCTGCAAGATAGAAGAAAGCGATCAAACGATCAGGATAGTGCCGACATCGAGCGGGTCCCTGACACGAACCCATCTTCCCGTGAAGAGCTGGAATCTACAAGTCTTAGCACAAGCAAGGGCTACGGTTTCGGTCTTGGTTTACGACGCGGGTTTCCATTTACTCACAACAAGAGCAAGCTGGGAAGCAGCTCCAGTGGAAGATTGCAGAATGCTGTGGCCGAGTCTCATCCAATGCCCACCCAATACGACCGTGACGATAAACGGCTTTCCATGTCCACACTCACTGAAGATCTTCCGCGTGCGCCAGAATCAGAAAAGTTGGCCCCTGGATGGTATAATCCTGTCGCGCGCACTCCCCCGTCCTTCAAGTACACTCGCTATAAAGAGACGCGTGGGATACTTCTTCCTGAGCTGCATGCAGGGCCGATGGAGCCTATTGACGATGCCGACGATGACGATACTGATGTGAAGACACTCACTTCGCGCCAAGATGAAGCGCTCGCGGCCACTCTCTCGCTGAGCCCAAGGACCTCGGAAGCCGCTGCCGCCTTTCGCGGTCCACCGCTACCGAATCCCAACGTTGATGAGCAGCCACAGACCAGTCAACAACCCAATTTTCTTGAAGTACGGGATATGAGCCCTTTTAGGGTAGACGTGGCTGCTATTTTCGGGACTCGCAAAAGCAGTCGCAATTCCAGGACTACGAGTGGAAGCAGCAGCAGCTGGTCAAAAGTGCGCTCCAGGCTTTATCGGAAGGCTCACAGGGATGATGGCAGACCAAGCTACTATACGGAGAAGCAAGAGTCTTCAGGTTCCTCGGGACCGGAGTCGGTACCGGTGGTAATGCACGAATCTAGTTCCGCCAATCCACCGAGCGAGACAGCACCCGGCTCAGGGACGTACTCCTTCCTCGATTTCACCTCCTCGCGTGTCTCCTTGCGACAGCAATCGAAGACCTCGACTCCGAGTTCTGCACCTGCGGAACTTGGTCACGGGGTCAGGGAAACCTCTACATGGAGCGAAAATACGTCTGTTCGGATGGTAAGAATAGAGCGTTCGCGAGATAACATGGCAGCGAAACCAGATGCTCCATCAACTGCATCCGGCGGCTCTCCCCCTTCGGATAATTCAGGCGCTCTTACGACCCAGTCTGCTGCCCAGACACCAAATACTCAGAGATCGCTACCTTTCCCATTTCCCATTACCATCCCATCGTCGATGCACATAGCTCCCACGTCTCCTATATCCCCTGATTCCAGATATGTTCCTGAACGCCACTCCACCTCCTCTCCACTCGACACATTCTCATCCAATCTGTATCAGTACCTGCAAGTTCCACAGATTGCGCCACCGGAGCTTGCACTCTCTTCCGCCAGCTCCCCAACCGAAAGTGTTCCATTCTCTGTTTCCGACATCCACTTCAGGCACAGCTTCTCTGACTACGCTACTGTCGACTCCCAACGGGCCAGCGTAGCATCTGGTCTTCCACCTCATCCCCCGCTACCTCACCGTGACAGTTCTCAAGGTAGCACACCTACGTTCTCGCCACCACCACCTTACATCGTCCAACGTGTGCTTGGGTTGCCGGTGTCATCGCTCACCCCCATCTCACCTTCTGCGTTCATACCAGTTTCGAGAATGACATCAGGGAACTCAACCAGCAGCACTCTGTCAAGTGCCGGACGGTCGGGGACCTCCTCCTCGCACCTCGCGCCTATGCGCGTTAGCTCGCTTCTGGGGCCCAGACCACGGCCGTCAACGCCTGGATCCATCCGAGGTTCCGCAGCTCCTCAGTTGCCTATGCAGGGGGGGCGCAGCGGTTCACGGAATCCACGCTGACGGATCCGATACCAACTAATCCATTTCTTGGACACGCTACGTTCCTAATTACTCTTGCTCTTTCCCATCATCCTTGGCATCGGACGACAATATTGAATATACCCTCTACCAATCATATTCTTCTTGTCTTCATTTGCTTAGCTAGGCGCATAGTCGGGACACGTCAGGCATTCGGTAGTTTACCCCTGCGTTCGTTTTTCCGCATACCCACAACTGTACTACACATCGCACTCTTAAGAAGCAACCGGTGCCTTCTTCATGGCATACGCTCCATCCATCTAAGACAAAGAAGGCTGATGGTGGCAAACCATCCAGGTCACCACGTGATGCGGCAGCCGTACCGAAGGTAAACAGATGCCGTTGATCTGTCCATAATTCTATGATGGTGGCTGCGTTTCTCTGCGCAGTCCAAAAGTGACGAATCTCCGGATATCGGAAAATACTTCCCGCTTTTGGCCCGGTTCGTTTCCCTTGGCGCTGCTATCGTGACTAGACCCGGTCGGCGGCCCGCTCAGCGGAGGAGGCGTCAAAACGCTGAACATGCTCTCGGTGGCAGAAATAGAAGATAATGGGAGTGCGATACGGCTGGTGGCAGGGCTTCCGACTGCCATGCTCGTCGGGGGATCCATGTCCAAGGATGAAAGGAAAGACGTGCCCTCAAGGTCGGTCTTCGTGCTCGTGATGGTTAGGAACGAGTCCAGGAGGCTGTTCTGCTCTATTTTCGGCGTACCCTTAAGGTCCAGGATCTGTCGGACGAGGGAATGGGCATGGCTGCCGGATTCTCGTCACATCACGGTGAGAACTGACCTTTTGGAAATTAGAGAACGAAGCATCGCCAATGACGAGAGTGTAGTTTAATATAAAGCCTTCCGGGGGATCCTAAACCAGCCAAGTTAAACTGGACTGGTTGATTACGGACGGGCAGGGCTTACAACGGGTGTAATGATGACCTTGAGCAGCGCCTCTAAGCGTGTCGTTATCTTTGTTAAACTACGAGTATAACTATTTGCAGATCCATCAGCCTCCCGTGAGAATTTCTAAGGGAATAAGTGTACCTGGTCGTGGAAAGCGTTTCCCCTGGTAACTTCAAGAGACATGATTTGAAAACCCCAAGGTCGATGAGTAGCTGTGCCGCGTCCCCATTTAGGTATTATCGTGACTGCGTGGCAATACGTACCTGTTCCGCGCCAATTTCTCTAAGTGGTCGACTCTTCACGAGAGCGTTCGTGAAGCGCATCAAAAGGAGGCTTTAGTGGCGTTACTGGCCGCATCTCTGGAAATCCATTGTCGGACCAACCTGGAAGCTTTATCAAGGAAATTCCTTAAGTATTTCTTTTGCTCCACCAAAGGCTTGATTAATTCCGTCACTTGTTCGGTCCCCTGCGTAATATCATCCACGAATGGTGAATGACCGGTAACATGATTCATTGCGCCCCAGTTGATGCGTGTCATTGTATTAAATGCGCCATCACATGCTGATTCGAGTTCACGTAGTTGTATGTTGATAGCCGCCGAAATAACGCTGACGATGATACGTCAGTTAGTTGTAGAGCAAAGATTGTTCGGGTTACATACCTCATGAAAAGGTCTCTCTCTGACTGTAACTTGACGTTCTCTTTGAATCTCTCGTCTAGCTTCTCCTTGATCTTCTCTTCCAGCTATAACAGGTTAAGTTCAATTGACGTAAGCAAAGCTAGAAAAATACCTCTGCTGCAGTGGTTTGACAGTAGTCCGCAGTGTTGACGAGCAGGCATGCTTGTTCGAGCTCAGCCCTGTCAAACCTGCAGTCCACTGACTTCCGCGAATAAGTCTGAGGACTGGTTCGGCCAATGAATTAATAATGGACATTCCCTCGTCGGCGGCGAGCAACTCTCGCTTACCGTTTCAGCCTCAGAGACAGCACATCCTCTACGCCAAAAGTCAAGATCAACAAACGGGAATGGCAAACGATGGACAGACCGGCATAAATCTTTAGCCACTTCTTCTGTACTACGTACAGATTAAAGAGAGCTTGGCCAGTTGATAACTTGGCGCACTGATCCAGACTCTGTGCGTAAAAATAGAACAGTTCTGTCGACGAAGGGAGTACAATCGGCACGGGTGCAGGCTCATCAAGGTTGGAGAGAGAAGGTCGAGGCGTAGACGTGGTAGTAGAGGGCTTTGAAGCCGTGTCGACCGAACTACGAACCTTGGAACCACGGTGCGGAGCCAACATATCGGCAAGTGCCCTGATAAATATCAGCCATGACTATAAGATGTGAAGGCTAAGGCTTACTTGTCTTGAGCATCGACGAATACGCCTAAATGAGGTTCAAATGCAGAGGACATAGATTGGATCTGTGTTGTAGGAGGTGACGCAGTTTTCAAGATTTCATCTACCTATATAACAGGATCAGCAAGGTCTATCACGATTCATCAGCGGATCACAAACTGGAGTAGCCCATTTTTTCGCTATTGACAACTCAAATTCCGTTGTTTGCTGCAGTGTTTCAAGGAGCAACTTAACAGTGAGGGATTGTCCTGCTTTAGATAACAGCGCTGAAAGATCGTCCCTAGACAACTAGAATTCATTATATTACGATGATCCACTTAGCATTGCCTTTACCTCGTTATTGACACGAACTTGGTAAAGAGCCACCAGCCAACCCGCCACTCGGAAGGGAACACCCTACCGATCTCCGTTTCATGAGAAGCTAACAGCCGCCTGAACCAAGCAAATCTCCTTGCGATGTTGTCAAGATGACCCGCCTCGTCACTTGCTCGGAAAATTCGACGATACTCCTTCAGTTCGAGCGCCACATACCGATCGATAAGTTGAATGCGCACGTCTAGACCAAGGACATCTATGATTGCACAAGCATCCGTGATGTGACCAGTCTTTAGTGGCTTGGAAAGATCTTGAAGGAAGCTTCGGCATGCCTTAATGGAGGTTTAAACCACAACTTAGTGACACGACATACAATGAATCGAACTCGGCATCAAGCTGACCCCGTATCTCTCCTTGCACCTGTTGAATTCGTTTCCAGACTTGCGTGATGTGATGAATAGATGTGTAGGGCTTGAACGAAGCCGAGAGTTGTTTCACAGCCTAAGAGATCAAGTCAATAGCGCCGACGGCCAGGTCCAGAATTCACCCAACTGCCAACGAATGTGCAACTTCAGCATATTTCTTCTCCTTTACTTGATCCTCGAGCTGGGTGAGAGCGTTTACTACAAGTAAGACAGTCGATTAGCTGCTGTACAGTCGGGCTCTAGATTACTCACCAAGCATCTGCAGCCGTTTTAGCGTCGTCATGCTTAAGATGAGATTTTTTTTCGCGAGATCTAAAGCTTGTATATCCTTCGTGATATTGCGTACTACGGCTTCTGATTCTGACGCCTTCTCGCGTATGCGCGACATTTGTCCAAGGAGGTCCTACAGGGAGGCTTGAACAAGTAATACATATGCAGAGGAATGTGAACCATACAGAGATCATTTCTTGAATGAGCTGCATCCTGCCTGGGTCTTGATCTCGCCTGAGAGCTTCCTGGAGTGTATCAATTTCGGCTTGAAGTTCGCGTTCATCCTGCGCGAGTTTCGCTTGAACGTCGTCCAAGCGAGCCAACGAAGCCTCTGGGGAGACTCAAATTACGAAAACGTGGCGCGCAAAACCACATACCATCCGGAAAGAGCTGGTTCAAAATGTCTACAGGACTGAAGTTGGAGAGGTTATCGAGAGAATCCTCGTTCTGCTCTGGGTTAAGCTCGAGGACGCGTTGTATTGCTAGGACCAATTCCTGGGGCAGCTCCGCGTCTGCATTGCGCCCTTGCATGGATTTGACAATGAGAGTGTCGAAGAAGGAGCCAACTGTCGTGATTTGTGTGTGTAGGACCACCAGGACTAATTTGTCACCGCCCGATCCGGAGGACTCTGCACGCGAACTGCGAGATAGCTAGTCGACTCTAGGTTTCTGCTTAAAGCTAGGGTGAGTCTACCGCACTTGTCTAGTGCTTGTCGAACCCCCCGAGTCCGAGATGACCTCCCTTGGCGACTTTGTAGCCTCGCTTGTTTCACTTCATTGGCACACCCCAGCTCAACCCCTGCCAGCACCGATTGGCATCTCACAACAACCTTCTTCCATGGTAGAGCTGAATGACAACACGAAGAACCATGTGATCTCCACGTTTCATGACCATCCAAGATTTATCTGCGCGAATTGCTCCGCGGTACTCGTATGTGTCGTCCTTCAAGTCCCCTGATAGCGAGACCATGTCATAGCCACTTGCAGGCACTTCAAGACGAGTTAATTAGCAAGTCTTTCTCCGGAAGGGACGGGCGCGGATAGTGTGTCGTCCTCGGGCAATGAAATATCATGATGATTCACGCACACGTTTTGACCCACTTCAGCCTCATGCATTCCGCCGTCAACGTGAAACTAGGGAGAAGAGAGGATCGGCCACTTCTGTAATTGTCACTTACCCCGCGCCAAATGTCACTGGCCCTTATCCCTACACTCAGAACTGGTGTACACACAGTCGCAGATATATTTTGCCTTGGCTGCGATGACCGTGTTGGCTGGTTCTACCACAAGGCTTCTGACAACAGCCAGAGATACAAAGAAGGTGTGTGTCCTCAGAATATTCTTAAACAGGTACTGAGGTGTTTCTAAGGAAAATACCTACTCGAACGAGAGAGAACAGTGAAGGAAAACAATTGGAAACTAGATGAGTAGTCGCATGTAGGTTGATGCCACGAACCTCTCCTCCGATAAACCAGTTGTAGGATTATCCTTGTAGCAAACCAGTCTGATCTTACTAGATGTATATCGCGCTGTAAATCTGTAGGTATCTCCTTGTATAATCACGCTTCTCTCGCAAAGGCCTGTTCTACAAGCCCTCTACCGCTTTCCTCCCAGTCGTCCCAGCACATTCCCCATTCATTGCTATCTCTTCCTAGCAAACCGTTTCCTGCGTCACCTATCCTCGCTGGCTTTCCTGGTTTTTGGTACCCCTCGGAATCTTCCATCACATATTTCCATCTCAGCACACCCTCCAGTTTGAATCCCATCCGTTTGGCAAGGTTATTGGAGGCATCGTTGACTGGCGATGCAGCCCACGTAACTTTTCTGAATCCCAGCCCACGAGGTGGAAGTTCGAGGGCGTAGCTCAACAGTAGACCGACGGCATGGGAGCTGACATGAGTTCGTTGAAAGGCGGGAAGGACGATTGCTGGTCCAATCTCTGTCGTGAGTCTCGCTTTGTTGGTGGACATGAACCCGAAGATGCCTGCTAACGGGCCTTCCCATTCGGGGTGGTTTGGATCTGGACGTGTCGTATCGATCACTGCAAATGTAACGGTGCCTATTTCCCGCCGACGCCTCTCGAGGGATCGGAGTACGCCAGCCGGGTGTTCTATAGCGAATGGCATATGTTTAAACATGGACTCGAGACCACGGATACCATCAAGAAAGACGGCAGCATGAACCCGAGGGATGAACGGGACGAGTCGAAGCTTGTTCGAAGATAGCTCTGGAGGGATGGGCAAAACGAAGTTGATGTCGTATGGATCTGGGCCATACCACTCGCTGTCTTTGATTACTGGCTCTGGAACGTAGTTGTTAACGAAGGCCATGGCTCAGATGGAAGAAATCTGCTTACTCAGTTCCGAGTCGGGGGTCACCACATAAATACATGCCAGTGGGCGCTCACTTGTGTATGACTCAACTTGACTCACACCATGGCCGGCCAGACCGTTCCAAATAACCTCTTTCTGGTATGTTCAAGTTTCCTGCTGCGGTGGTGAGCGGGCTGAGCGTTGACATCGCCATCGAAAAGCAAAAGATGACAAGATTCTCCGGACGCGACGGACTTTCAAGTTGTTGCCATATACAGTCATTCACTCGCCTCACGAACTTTGGTCGAAAGCGCAAATACCTCGAAGCAGGCTTTGCAAGGTAACAGACGACGATATGTAATGAAACCCCGTATCCGAAATAAACACTTCAGGTGATAATCAAGACTCCACATGTCTAAAGCAAAAACGGAAGAGAACAATAAACCCAGTTGCCCATAGCGAGAGTGAGAAGGATGGATGGCCGGCCGGGGCAATGGAGAAGGATCGTCTACCAGTGGACGGAAGAAGGTCGCAATGGTAATGACGATACGAAAAGTGGGGATGGCATTCATCTTTCATCGTGCCAGATTGATCGTGGTGTCCAGATGTTGCAATCGGCAGGTACAACTTGAAGAAACGTACCGAGCAACGTCAACTCATGAGAATATCGGACCGACAAGCTAACACAGTATGCTTTGCGTGTCACGAAAAAGGTCATACCGCCAAGGACTGTCTCAACGGAGAGGACGGCATTAACACCGCTGTCAGGGTGTGTTACAGGTTCGTATTTTCTTTCCGGAGTCGCTTCTCGCTACACGACCAATAGATGTGATTCAACGAAACACACGTTATCTTGTTGCAAAAAAAACAGAAGATCCTCTTAACCCCTTACCTTTTGCCTCGTGTTTTGTCTGCTCAAGGAAGGGTCACCTCGCTTCTACGTGCCCGCAAAATAAGGAAAAGGGTATATATCCCAACGGGGGAAGCTGTAAGCTCTGGCAAGAAAACACATCTTGCGAGAGACTGCGAGCTTCGGAAACAAGACAAGGAATGGCTGCGACGACGATCTTAGGCACAGAGGACGGAGCTGGTGCGGACGAAGATGATTTCCATGCTTTTAAGCGAAAGAACGCGGAGGTAACAAAAGAGGAGAAGAGCGAAGATCGGCGGAGAGGGCAGCTCGACGTGAGGGCGGGTTTACGCATAGGCACGGTAAGAGTATTTAGTAAAGACCAGGTGTCCAGCAAATCCAAGAAAGTCATATTCTTCTGACTACAGAAGTAGAGACTCACGGTGCCGTGGTATTCATTGTTGAGTTCGGTCGTGATCTTATTTTCAATCACGAAACCGCAAGCAACACTGGTCATTTCAACAATATCCTCCGAGTGCTTTATCTTTTGCAAGCTGACTTCTTACTTGCTCTATCAAGAACCATTTTCACGGTTGCTTTCACTGCTGGACGCGAAAGCCGTAGATTTCGAGGCGGAGATCTGCTGGCGGTGCGCTCCAAAAGCCTCCTCTCTTCACAAAAGAGATGCAGGGTTCTTCTGCGAATTTTCAAGAGCTCGTCCAGCAGGCGGTACTGACCCGTCTAGGTGGCGAGGATGAGAGATGTAGCCGCCCTTCTTCCATGGGTCTTATAGCTAGAGACGGTAACACGTGCAGATAGGCAGAGCTGAAGCGCTGACTCTTTAGCCTCATGCATTCCGCCGTCAATGTGAAACTAGGGGGAAGAGAGGATCGGCCACTTCTGTAATTGTCACTGGCCCTTATCCCTACACCCAGAACTGGTGTACACACTGGCAGGGCGGCCACAGTTGCAGATATATTTTGCCTTGGCTGCGATGACCATGTTGGCTGGTTCTAACTTCTACCACAAGGCTTTTGACAACAGCCAGGGATTCAATTGCAAAGGTGTTTGTTTTCAGAATATTATCAAACACGTACTAATTTGTTTCCAAGGAAAATACATACTCGAACGAGAGAGAACAGTGAAGGAAAGTAATTGGAAGATAAGTAGTCGTATATAGGATGGTGTCACGAACCATACCGCGCTGTAAATCTGTAGGTATCTCCTCGAATAATCACACTTCTCTCGCGAAGGCCCGTTCTACAAGTTCTCTACCGCTTTCCTCCCAGTCGTCCCAACATATTCCCCATTCATTGCTATCTCTTCCTAGCAAACCGTTTCCTGCGTCACCTATCCTCGCTGTCTTTCCCACTTTTTGGTACCCCTCGGAATTTTCCATCACGTATTTCCATCTCAGCACGCCCTCCAGTTTAAACCCCATCCGTTTGGCAAGGTTATTAGAGGCATTGTTGATTGGCGACGCAGCCCATGAAACTTTTCTGAACCCCAATCCACGAGGTGGAAGTTCGAGGGCATAGTTCAATAGTAAACCGACGGCGTGGGAGGCGACATGAGTTCGTTGAAAGGCGGGAAGGACGATTGCTGGTCCAATCTCTGTCGTGAGTCTCGCCTTGTTGGTGCCCAAGAACCCGAAGATGCCTGCTAACGAGCCTTCCCATTCGGGGTGGTTTGGGTCTGGACGCGTTGTATCGATCGCTGCAAATATAACACTGCGTATATCCCGCCGACACCTCTCGAGGAATCGGGGTAAGTTTGCCGGGTGTTCTAAAGCGAAGGGCATGTGTTCAAACATGGACTCGTGACCACGGATACCATCAAGAAAGACGGCAGCATGAACCCGAGGGATGGACGGGACGAGCCGTAGCTTGTTTGATGATAGCTCTGGAGGGATGGGCAAAACGGAGTTGATATCGTACGGATCTGGGCCATACAACTCGCTGTCTTGGATTGCTGGCTCTGGAACGTAGTTGTTAACGAAGGTCATGGCCCAGATGGAGGAGACCCGCTTGCTCAGTTCCGAGTCAGGAGTCACCACATAAATACATGGGCGTCTAATTGTGTATGACTCAACTTGACTCACACCATGGCTCGGCTAGACTGTTCCGAATAACCTAGGCTCTTTCTGGTAAGTTTAAGTTTCTCGCTGCGGTGGCGAGCGAGCTGGCTCAGCGTTGACTAAGAGGCCAAAAGATGAAAATAGTCCTCTGGACGCAGAGAATAATGGGACTTCATTACCATACATAGTCGTTCGTCCACATCCACCGGGATATCTTTGATCTGCTTTGCTCGCATGACTCGCCTCACGAATTTTGGCCGAAAGCGCAAATACCTCGAAGCAGGCTTTGCAACAGAACTGACGACAGCGTGTAGTGGACCCCATGTGTCCGAAATAAGCACACCAGGAGATGATCAAGACTCCACACGTCCAAAGCAAAAACGGAAAAGAACAAAGAATCCAGCGGCCCATAGCGATGGTGAGGAGGATGGATGGCCGGCCGGCAATGGAGAAGGATCGTCTACCAGTGGACGGAAGAAGGCCGCGATGGTAAAAAAACTTGGCGGTACGAAAAGTGGGGATGGAATTCATCTTTCATTGTCCAAATTGATTGTGGTGTCCAGATGTTGCAATCGGCAGGTACAACTTGAAGAAGCGTACCGAGCAACGTCGACTCATGAGAATATCGGACCGACAAGCTAGCACGGTGTGCTTTGCGTGTCGCGAAAAAGGTCATGCCGCCAAGGACTGTCCCAATGGAGGGGACGGCGTTAACACTACTGTCGGGGCGTGTTACAGGTTCGTATTTTCCTTCTGGAGTCGTTTCTTGCTGCATGACCGATAGATGTGGTTCGACGAAACACACGTTATCTCGTTGCAAGAAACCAGAAGATCCTCTTAATCCTTTACCTTTTGCCTCGTGTTTTGTCTGCTCAAGGAAGGGTCACCTCGCTTCTACGTGCCCGCAAAACAAGGAAAAAGGAATTTATCCTAACGGGGGAAGTTGTAAGCTCTGTGGCGAGAAGACACATCTTGCGAAAGACTGCGGGCTTCGGAAACAAGACACAGGAACGGCTGCGACGACGATCTTTGGCACAGGGGGCGGTGCTGGTGCGGACGAAGATGATTTCCATGCTTTTAAGCGAAAGAACGTGGAGATAACAATAGACGAGAAGAGCGAAGATCGGCGGAGAAGGCAGCTCGACGTAAGGGCGGGTTTGCATACAGGTACGGTAAGAGTATTTGGTAAAGACCAGGTGTCCAGCAAGTCAAAGAAAGTCGTATTCTTCTGACACCAGAAGTAAAGACTTATGGTGCCATGGTATTCATCGTTGAGTTCGGTCGTGATTTTATTTTCAATCGCAAAATCCCAAGCAACACTGGTTCTTTCGACAATATCTTCCGAGTGCTCTATCTTTTGCAAGCTAACTTCTTACTTCCTCTATTAAGGTCGCTTTTCACGGTTGCTTTAATGACCTCCGGTCAGAACTCCCCGTTCTTTAGCCAGGTTTGTGCTTTCACGTGCAAGCGGCGAAGTCAGGGTTTCGTGCGATTGGTCGCAAATGTGATATACCCCTCGGATTATTGCTTTTGTATCCGTTGGCCTCCCTCGCGTGCCGAGGAACGGCTTTCACTGCTGGACGCGAAAGCCGTAGATTCCGAGGCGGAGATCTGCTGGCGGTGTGCTCCAAAGGCCTGCTCTCTTAACAAAAGAGATCCGATGTTCTCCAGGGAATTTTGAGGAGCTCGTTCGGCGGTACTGATCCGACCAGGTGGATATTCGACAGATTGACGGGGGTTGCCATTCGACCTTGGCGAGGACAAACTAAACGCTACAGGCGTAAGAGATCCAGCCGCCCTTCCTCTTCCATGGATCTTATAGCTAGAGGCGGTAACACGTGCAGATAGGAGAAGCTGACTCGGCCCAGACAGCCCGGTATACCGATTGGTCTATTGAGAATATTCCAATCTATGGTTTGCTAGCGCTAGAAAAACCAAAGTCACTGGTTGGAACAAGCTGCTCGTTACACCCTATGATAGCATATTTGAGTGGGTAGACCACAATCAAGATCGTGTGACTTGATGCTAGAGTAAGACTAGACCGGTCAAAAAGTAGGCCATGCCAGGACTCGAACCTGGGTCTTGGGAACATATCATCAGAATCCCAAGTGATAACCGCTACACTACAAGGCCATATTCATAACATATCTTCACGAACAATATGACCTGTATTTGAATGTCGAGCGGATCTGTGGCAGCGATTGTTTCAGGTTGACAACTCGAAGCCGTCGAACGTATTCGTTGAAGTGCGAACGCGATACGTGGTCGTGGTCGTGGTGTGGCCACCGACTCGGACCCTGGCAAGAGTATGATGAGGGATACGAGCGCCAAGTTATGTTGACGCGAATGAACGGGCGTGTATTTGGAGGCAGGTTGCCGCGTCGAACCGTCGGCTGAGCGCCAATCGCGAACCTCCAACAGTACCGAAGTGACAGAAGAACCGCAGAGCGAACCCACCCTCGAACAGCGATGGCAGATGCGACGGCTCCACCATTATTAACCATTGACACCGACGGGCATCCACATGCGTCGAGTTGGAGCGGTGGTGTGAACTGGCAGGGTCAGACCACCACGACCAACACCACTACTACACCCTTGGCCGGTCGCATCATGATGAGCACCAACCCCTCCCACATCCTCATCGCCCGCAACTCGCGCGGACTCAATAACCCTTCTGCATCCCTCAGCTCACCTACTGAAACCCATGCAGCTGCGGCAGGCATATTCCGTTCCTCCGGCTCCCCGCCATGGCTTCTCGAAGAATGCGATAACGACGAGCTCGTCACCGAGCTCAACCTCTACGAGTCCGAGCGGGCCATCGAGATCGACGACACCTTTACGCGACGCAACGGACGGTTTCCAGGTACCGTCAAGATCGTCGTCGAGAGCACCACGTTCTGGCGAGTCCCTCTGACCGTGGAATAAATGACTAAAAAAATCTGATGCTGCGCAACAGGGCCCACAAGGAGGTCCTATTCTTTGCTTCGCCATTCTTCGAAGCTGCCCTGAGTGGGAGTTGGCTCGAGACAGGTCGTCCACCGTCCATGTCTTCCGTCATCACTATTTCCCAGCCACCTTCCATCCCCGGGAAAGGCACCAAGGGTAACCCTGACGTGTCCGCGGCCATGACCTTTACCCATGAGGACGATACCCCTGAAAACAGTAGTGCCAGCGATACCGCGTCCGACTGCTCGTCTCCTGTAGAGATCAAGAACCCTCCTGCAAGCGGGAGCGAAACGAGCGAGAGCGAGCCGGAACCAGAACAGCTCGGGTCCACACCATCGATGAACAAGCACAAAACACGCGCGCGGGGGGCAAGTCTTGCGAAGTTGCAAGGCCCGGGAGACGCCAAACAGGACGTCAAATGTAAACATAGGTCGAATCGCTCCGGATCGCAAAATGCCCTCGCAACCATCAAGAGGCGGCGGCGTACGGACGAACAGGACGCTGTCATTGTGCTCAAGGAAGAAAAGGCGAACATCTTTCACGATTTCCTTAAATTCGTATATCCACAGTACGTCCGTCCGTCGTAGAAACGCGTGCGCATGTCGATTTGAGCGTTACGCAGTCTTCAGTGCAACATCTCCTGGAACAATGTCGAAGGCCTCATGAACATCTCGCACAAGCTATGCGTTCCAGCACTACAGCAAGAATGCCGAACCTTTCTCCTTACGCACGCGGCCGGCAAGCCTATCAAAGCCATGCGCATTGCAGAGCTCTTTGAAGAAGAAGAACTCTACCGCGAATCGAGTCGTTTCGTACTCGACAATCCTGGCGGATGGTCCGAAGAGGAGATGAGCACCCTCAGCCAAGACACGCTCCTTAAACTGGAAAAACGGTGTGCCCTCGAGTTGTTCCGTTTTCTCTACGTGTCTCACGCGTGACGGCGTTTAGACGCAACTGGTTCCTCGAACGCGTCCTGAAACTCGGACTGACTCCCCTGGCCAAGGAATACCAATGCGTGCGTACCATTTCGTCCCCCGCTCGCGCGTGTTCACCCCGTTTTGGTAGTGTCCCACCTGTCCCGATCCAGCCAACTGTGCCCGTCTGCTCGAAGAAAAATGGCGACAGGCGTACAACGCCGTCTTTCGATTCGGTGACGCCACATCTCTACCATCCGATCGATCGATCCTGACTCGCGCTCTAGGCCCCTGCCAACCCTCGATGGTCTATCGCTACCTGCGCAATCTCGAAGGGGTCAGTCCGCCCCTCTCGCTCACGCACCTCGCGTGTCAGACGACCGCGAAAGCGTTTACCGCCACGCGTGCGCGATCCGTTTTCTTCTCATCTCTCGACGCTGACGCGACACCCACAAGTCTTTGACCGGATGTTCTCCCTCGGGATCCGGAGCGACGCCGCAGTAGCGCCCCTCGGGGCGCGCGTCGCAGCCGTCGCAGCCGCATCCGGGCCACGTCGGCATTTCCTCTATTGCACGCTCAAACCGGACAAGGCAGCGCGAGCCCGGCGATCGCGCGAGCTCTTTTGACTAAACGGCCGATCGCCTCGTCGGTCCCGTTTGCCAGCGCACTGGGTTCTCACGCCGGGCGTTGCCCACCCAACCCCGCGCGCTACGTTTCCTTTTTTCTTCTCTCGTCGCGATGCGCTGTTTCCATGTCCCGTTTAACAGTGTAGTAGTCATGTATTTGTCGGTAACCCTCTGCGTCATGCTCCCCGATGCTAATATCCGTGGCGCGGTATCCAAAAATTACGCGTGAATAATACTGTGCGAGCGTGCGAGAAGTGGGGTAGTGTGAAAAAACGTGGAATGCGAGCTAGCAACCGGAATATCCTACTGGGAGAAAGACAAGAATATTAATGACCGATGCGTCGTGTGTGCGTGAGAAGGAGGGAGAGGAAACGGGCTGGGTATTACGCCCAAATTCGGGAGAAAAAGACACGCATGTCCAAATGTCAGCGCACGAAAGCGTTCGCGACGTCGAACCCAAACACTAGGGGAGATAATAATTTAGCTAAAACACAGAACGGGGCAAGTCGTACAGCAAACGATCGAATGGATGGTATACAATAAGCGATAAAAAAGAAGGATGTAACAGCGAAAGTCGAAGGGAGTGAACGAGCGTCCCTTATGGGGTATGTCATGGTTGGAAGATCGTGGGGGCGTTTTCCACGAGCCATTCGACCATCAGCGCTTTGCCAGCCATGTCGCTGAACTCTGCGGCTGGATCTCGAGACCACATCAGTGTTGCTAAGTGAACCGAACGGGACGGCATCAGCATCGGACGTGGCCTCATCCGAAGGAACGGGACTTACGTCCAAATACGACGCCCAGATTACGTGCTGTCATGAGATTGGCATCGCTATGCTCTCGCACGCTGCGCAGGCGTCACCATGATGAGTTTGGAAACCCGGGAGACACGCTTACCGATGTAGGTGGAGCGTGAGCGCCCGTAGGGTATGGTAATGTTCCGGTGGGAGGCAGTTGACGAGCTCTTGGAGTTGCTTCATTTTCATGGCCGAATCTTTCAGTCCGGCGGCCGCAATGAACTCTTCGTGGAGATCGTACGTCAATAGAGGTGCCGGAAGCGAGCGGAAGTAAGTCTTGAGCACGGACGTCACCGAACTGATGTCGTTGAATCGGTTGACGTCCATGAGGTCAAAGGCGTTGTAGTCTCCTCGGTCAAAGAGCTGCGTGATCGTTTTGGTTTGGCTTAGGCCTCCGGTCTTGCGGTAGATTCCCTCAAAGTCGAGCGCTGCGAACGTGTCAGTAAGGTGCCTCTGCGATCGGTGAGGCGACCCACCCAGCGTTTCGACTGCCTCTATACACTTTTCTACGACAACGGGAACCTTGCGCTCGCCCCACCGCGAGTCGAGTTTGACCTGTTCGGCGAGATCGCGACCAAAGATCGAAGGGGCTACCACGCCATGAGTCACAGAGCGTCCATACGTCTCGCCTCGCTCACCTTGTTGCATGCCGTTCATATCGTCCCTCCGTGCAGGGTTCTGAGAACACGGGTGATGGACTTGGTTCACGCATCGCGAATGGACGTTGATGTGGCACGCTAAACGATGGTCAGCGAGACCGCCAAGAAGCGCTCGAGCTCAACGACGCACTCGTGCAACGGAAATGCGCTCCTCCCCACAACTTGTCCCCACAATGATCGCACCGTGTGAACCGGAGGGCGCTCGCCGGTTGAAAGTTGTGTTCCACGCTACCCTTGGCCGAGGGCGCCGACGATTGGTCTCTCACCCGGTTGCCTGGCCACTTGAATATGCCCTGCCTCGGGGGTAGCATGACATCGCTGAAATCGGGCTTGGGTGCTCGGATCACCTTGATTTCACGGTCGTCGACGAGGGTCGACATGCTGGGGTTTGATACCGAGTTGAGGGGCGGTACCGGGGGCAAAAGCTCTTGGACGTGTCTCGTCCGATCAAATGATGTACTCTTCTTCTCGCGCAACACAGGCTCCGGCCTCACGAACGGCCTATCAAGGGGTAGAAGGGGTTCGGGCCGTGCGACTTCCATCCGTCGAGTATATTGGGCACTGAGCTGAGCGAGTTCCTCGTTTCTAGCGTTGAGCACGGTAGTCTCTTCTAGGAATTGTTCGCGGGCAGACTTGAGCTCGGAGATCTCTCTGACGAGCGTCTCCCGTTGTTGGGTGAGTGGGATTAGTTCGTGCTGGTATTGTTTCTTGATGTTATCTAGTCGCATCGTTAATGAACGACTGAGTTGCATCGCCGAAACATCTCCCGATGACACATGACTAGGAGCACTGCGTACCTGTGAATATGCTGTGACGGTGATGGATACAGGTGCAATGCGTACCTCTTGGAGGAGCACAGCTCCTCGACCTCTGCTAACGTAACATCGCGCTCAGCCTTGAGCTTAGAAAGATCTTTTTCGAGTCGATCGAGGTTTTTACTGAGCTCCTCTGACTGTAGTTTCCGTGCTTCTCGGCGACTGTTCTCGCCGGTCAAGGCGGTAAGCTTGGCGGCTTGACCGGAAAGTAAGACCCGGAGACGGATAATCTCGGACTCCGCGTTGCGGCGCGCCACAAGCTCACGGTCATATTCCTTCTGCGCTACGGTAAGCCCGTTCATATACTGCTCGCTGGCCCGCTGTGACAAAACGGGTCAGTCATCCGACATGGCACGATGGTCGATAGGTGAGATGCTACCTTGGTCCCTTCGTATCTGTCTCTGAGTTCTAGATACTCCTTGTGCCTCTGCTCCAGTGAGATCAAGATGGTCTCAATGAATACTTTTTCGAACCGGAGCTGCTGTGAGCCTCGTGTGTTGGCATCAAAGAGGGCTTCTTGCAGACGACGGATGACAAGCTCGTACGTGTCGTCTGTGATAGGCAGCGGTACCGGGTTTCCTGCCGGGGAAGTGACAGTGATGGACGAAGACTGGGTCGCCGAGGGAGTAATGTCAAAGGATGCGTTCGAGTTCGATCGTTCTCGCTTGGGCGCGTCTTCGCTTGGAGACTCGGAAGCTGCACGATCCATGGATGGGAACTCGGCTGGGACCGTGTCTGCAGCCTCTGCACCACCAGCTGATGGGGAAGCTGTGTTGCCAGGGGGGACGTCGGAGACGTCGGTCGGTGGCTTGACAGGAATGAATGTGTTTACGGACGTCGGGGTTTTGGCTGGTGCCTCTTCTTGCTGTGCTATTTCGTTCAGCGACTTGAGCGATGGGATGCCGCCGACCGACTTGAGGAAATCGGAGAAATCGGAGCCAGACATGGAGAAGCGTATGGGCGGCAAGGCCGGTGCGATAAAGGTTGCGATGGAGGTACGTTCGACCGGCGATGACTCATCGGAACCGTCCAGTTGGGAGAGGGCAGAAAGGTCTGCTTCGAGATTGAGTTTGAGAGGTTCTGGGCGGGGTTTCGGAGGTGGTCGAGGTGGGGAATCGAGAGGCGTGTCGATGTCGTCCGATCTCCTGCCGCTAGAGCTCTCGGCCTCCGTGTCCGTACCACTCTCCACCCCGTGAGGCACGTCCACCCGGTGTGAAGGTGACGTGGGCCTCATTGTTCCCGCTCGATCACCCCAACCCAGTGGAGAGGATCTCTCAGACTTTGACCCGTCCAGACGGGGAGGCATCGTAGAAGGGGGAAGACCGTTGACGGCGTCGGCAACGTTGTGGCGGCGGAGGCTGTGGGAACGTTTGGGGGGGCGCTCTAGGGTAACGATTGGCCGTGGAGCAGAACGTAATGGGGTTGTGGGGCGCGTGGGGCGCGCTGCCGTGGACTGGGGGTCGTGCGAGACCGAACGCGTCCGAGGGAAATCCGGAGTCGCACGACCGTTCTCTGGTGGTGCTGGGGAGGAAGAGGGGGAATGGTAGACGGTGGAACCAGACGCGTTATCGCGTAACAGGCTCGTATTTGAGCTTCGCCGAACGACGGGGTCGTCAAAGTACGCGTTGGTGGGTGACGGACCGGCCGGCGAATCGGAGCGAACGGGGAGGGTCTGTGAACGGACCATTTCAGGGGGTGCCGTGTTGGGAAGAGCATCTTTGAACTGGAGCGTCAGACCGGGGTTTATTGACCGTCGCCTGTCACCGCGAGAGGTCTGGGCAGGAACACTAAGACCCTCTTTCTTGTCCTGATCCGCAGCAAAGAGGACGTTGAGGGGCCGCACGCCATCGTCATAGCTCTTGCGGCGTTGCATGACGCTCGTGCCGTCCATGGCAGAGGCCGGACTGAGATGAGAGTTGGCACCGGTCAACAAGGCTGGCGCAGAGGGGGGATCTTGGCGATCATGGCCGTTCAGTGGGCGAGCGCCTTTCGGAGGGAGTTCGGGGGAGGCAGGATTCGGATCTGGAGGGGCGATCGTCATGACAAAGGACTGGGATTGCTGCGGGGATGTCGACTGCGGTTGGTTCCTCTCTGTCGGCGTGGTGACGGTGGAGTGGATGGCGGTGACGGGGGAAGATACGGCCTCGCTCACGGTGACCTGAAGACTCTGGGTGGACGGCGCGTTGCGGAGGACATTGGCAGACGGTCTGGAGCGCAGAGAGGAGGGGGCGGAAAAGGGCTGAGAGGGGTCAGCGAGGACGTCGGGAGAGAGGGCACGACTCACGGCATAGTCGGGGGGTGGGTCCTTGGGCTCGCGGTCGCGGGCAGAAGAGGGTGCGCTGGCGGTCGCGGCTCTTTCCTTTTCGCGCTTGCGCTGGGCGTGGCGACGGATCTTTGCCATGCGCTCGTTGTGGCAGTTCATACAGTATATGCCGTGACTGGTCTTTGCGAAGACGAGCTCGTCGATTCTGTTACGGCAAACCTTGCACTTGAAGCAGTGGGCGTGGTAGGAGTCGTCGCCGGTCATGATGGCCTCGTCGAGGATGGGCTGGTGGCAGATGTTGCAGTTGTAGCTGCATTCGGCGCAGATGGGGGAGCCGTCGGAGAGGAGGAGGAGGTTGGTGTCGGCGGTGACCTGGTTGTCGCACTTTGCGCACTTGAAACAGTCGACATGGAAAAAGGACTGGCTGTATGAGGCAATGGGCGTCACCGGGGAAGCAGCGAGGAGGCGAGACTGACCCGAACGCGACGACGAGCCCGCCGCTCTCGTTGACGGCGGACTTTTTGCAGCCGGGACAGAGCCTGTGCTCGATCTCGCCGAGCGGAGTGTCCGCCATATGGTCAGAGTCAAACCGCCGACCACAGCCACACACGCTCTTGTTCGTACCGCCATGCCGCTCCCCGACAGCGGGCCTCTCTCCCTCCACGTCAGCCCCGGCGCCGTCCAGTCCAAGCCCAAGCGCGCCATGATCGTCCGCATGTCCGCAGAGACCCTCGACGCCCTCGACGCCTTTCCCAACAACCCCCCGCTCGCCTTTGACTTTGGCAGCACTCCGGTGAGTCGCCCCGTGTCTCTCCTTGCCCCCCACCGACCTCGCTAGGGCATCTACATCGGCGACACCTTCTACCCCGTCCGCCCCCAAAAGGAGAGCTCCCCCCACGAGCTCTATCTGCGCGCCGCCTCCGCCGCCAAGCCCATGGCGCCTCTCAAGCTCTACGCCAACGTCATCGGCAAGTTCATGGTCGAGCGCCAGCTCGGCGACAAGGTCACCGACAAGGTCCGCCAGCACACCATGGCCGCCAAGCTGCAGCACACCGAGCGCCAGGCGATCCTCCTCGACCAGCCCCCGATCCCCGCCTCTTCCAAACATGCAAAGCGCAAGGTCCCCGGCTCCGGCACGAAGCCGGACCAACTCCGCGTCCCTTTGTCATCCGCCCGCAAGGTCTCGCCCCTGCCGTCATCCAGGACCAGTGCGGACGTACGCCGCCGTCTCGTCCACTGTCTCGCCATATCCCCCCGTCTGGCCGACGATGCTGTCAAGATGGTCGGCGGCGCCCACGTCGCCGACTCTGTACGCGACGACCTGCTCGCCCTCCTCGACGAGGTGAGTCGCACCCCCGCCACATGCCCTGTATTCACGTCCCCTCCAAGATCGCCGAGCAGCAGGCACCACTGAAAAAGGGCGACAAGTCCCCGCGTCCGTGGCAGCTCAAGCCCCAGACGTGGACCGAAGTGCGCCCTTTCGAGTGGCCCAAGCTCACCGAACCCGAACGAGTGGCCATGGCACGTCAGGCGCGCATGATCTTCAAGGGACTCAAGATACCCGAATCCGACCCCGCATGGGACAACGTACGCTATCGTCAGACCGCACCAGCCATACCAGCACCACCACCCCTCGTGGCTAGCAGCAGCAGCAGGTCCTCCACCAGCGCACAGGCAGAGACGAAACGCTCTGCCATCACTACCAAGGAGGCCAAACTAAAGGCCAAGCAAGACGCACCCCGCATCAAAAGTGAGATTCAGGTCAAGGACGAGAGCGCCAAGGCGACCGTCTCCCGCCTGGATGCCGTCAAGCGATCAGAAATAGACCGTCCCTCGGACAGCACCACCAGCGCAAAGACGATCGCGTCGAGGCGACTCCCTGGCTCGGGATATCAAGCCAAAAAGTCACCTCAGCCGTCCACAGACAGGTCGGGGACGCCAGCCGATGCCCGTCCAGCTCCGAAATCATCTCATCCTACTTCCCTACCCCCCAAACCTGCCGCAGGCGGAACGCATGCTAGAAAAACCATACCCGCTATGCCTTCCAAACCCGTCAAAAAGGAGGACGAGTCGGATCGCGAGCACGAACGTCAAAGGGAACGAGAGAGGCGAGCGAGAGAAAAGGAAAGGCAGCGGGAATTAGAGAGAGAGCAGGAGCGCGCAGAGATGGAAAGGCAAGCGAGACAAAAGGAACGAGAGGCCTTGGAGCTAGAAAAGCGCCAGAAAGAAAAGATCCGAGAACGGGAAGAGATGGAGCAAGAAAAACGCCAGAGAGAAAAGGAACGGATAGCAAAGGAGAAGGCTGCTGCTGCTGCGGTCAAGCGGAAGCCACCCGTACAAGACCCGGAAGATCTCCTCGACGACGCAGCCTCCAAGCCGTCCCTCCCAAAACGCCGCAAACTCGACGACGGTAGTTCTCTCGCGTCTTCTTCCAAGACTCGGGATCCGAGACTCCCCAAGCGACCGCCGATTCATGAGCCATCACCCGTCCCTCGCCTTAAAATGAAAAAGGACCTCTCTCCGTCACAGGCACCCGTATCCAACTCGGACAGAAGTGTGTCGATGCTCAAGTCCGAACGACCCTCCAAGTCGAGCGGCGGCCCCAAACCACGCCGACGATCCCCCATCTATACCTCTTCCGAAGACGAAGGCGAGATTCCCCAACCCCGCAAACGCAACCCGTCTCCTCCCTCCGTCTCTGACCGATCTATTTCCTCTGACCAGCCCCCGTCGGAGCGGGTACCGCGGCACAACCGTCCGACACGCAAGTACCCACCTGCCTCAGACCACGCTGCCCTGCGCTCGCTGTACCAGTCGCAGTACACCGACTATCTGGGCACGTTCAGCAAAGTCCTATCGCAGCGGCGCAAGATCGAGGCGATCTTGAACGGGGACTCGGAGGCAGAGATAGACGTGATGGACATGGACGACCTGCTCAAGCTCAACGACGAACACAAGACGCTCAAGACGGAACTGGAGCACATTCACGAGATTTTCAACAAGGGCGCGACCGCCGTCCAGGCGGCGGACTGACGGACGCTTTCGCGCGCATGACAGTTTTTTGATTTTTGATTTTCGTTCTCTCGCTCCGACGACGTTGTATGAAACCGTAGATGCGTGTACCATGACTCTGTACCCGTACGATACCGGGCTATTCGAAAAGCGGCGGCCGGCTTCTACATGACTCGCCGCGAAGTTGTAAAGGCACACAGAGGCCGCAGATGCGACCGAGCCGGGTGACGATAAGATTACCGATCGACCTCGCGCGCCAGCGTCACGGCGCATGTTTTACGCCCGAGTCGACGTCTCGCACTGCGGGGTCGCGTGACTGTCGACCATGGCGAGAGCGAGCGACGGATCTCAGGAACACGGTCGTCGTGCCTCAGTCACCGGCACTTGCGAGACTGAGAGGTGACCCCCTCATGCGTCGATGTCATCACGGAGGAAAATAGAACGCGGTGCACCTCGAAAACGCTACCGAGCTGAGACGCGAAACGGATTCCTCGATCGCTCAAGCGCGAACGTGTTCCGTGCGACGCGCGTTTCAGTGACCATCACGGACCGTCGGCATGACCGTGTACTACATTGATCCTGGTACTGGCACTTGCGTCAGCAAAATTTCTATCTCAACATTCAACGGCAACTTTTTATAATAGATCAGGCAGTGTTCACATCTTTTCATATATGTACTAATACCGTATTATAAAAATTTTGGAGCCGATCAGTGTTGTTGTGAACTCATCACAGCAAAGCCTTTGTTCGAGGTGTTATCACGCCCAACTCACTTGCGTACTCAATGGCCAGGTTTTTACACCTGGATAAAATTTATCGTCAGGTGATACGTCACACTGGTGACATAACGAGCTCGAGTACCGCTCGTCCTGACTCTCATCCGCGCCTGCGTGTCGCTACTGATCGTCTTCACTCTACCCGCCCTTGTCCCTCCCTTTGATCCTTTCAGCCCTTGTCTACGGCAAGCCATTTCTTCTCTCGACTCGACCCAGAGTCTCCAACGAGCTCCACGTGTCACGACTTGCAGAGCTCGCTACGACTCCGGTCGGACTGCCACAGCTCAGTAGTCACGACACCCTTCTTGTAGTTTAGTTAGTTTAATTATCATTAAAAGACTCCCTCGAGACCTTCGAGGCCTGGGGAGTCGTTTTCGGCTACAGAGCATGACGACCGCACAGTGACACGCTATGCCAGCATTTACATCAAACTTGCAGTGGGCAGAACCTTGTAAACGCCCTGTTTTTACTGCAGATCGGAGAGGTGCTACAAAATGAGGGTTCTGAGCGGTATCGGCATGTAATAGATCTCTGAGTTTTTCTCGAGGTTGGCTGCTGCTTCAACCATTCGACCTGCAAAGGTGAAGCGGTCTCATTGAAGTGACTGCCAGAGGTCGGCAGCCTTCGGCGGCTAAGATAAAACTTCAAACTCAGCTTTGACATGAATCGGCCAAAATATTGGTAATTTCGGATTTCGGTCCCACATGAGGACCTACTAGTATGCACCATATGCGTCCACCACTCAGGGTGCCAACCTGACCACCAGCTCACCCGCCGGAGAGGGGCGAGGGCGAGGGCGAGGGATTTGCAGACCGCTTCTAGCACGGCGAGGCTCTCTAACCTACGACGAACGCTGACTTACTACCTGGACTCCAGCCACTATGCCAGGACCCCAGCCACTGTCGACTGAGGCAAGTCGCCCTGTTCCACCACCCACTCTGCCCAGCACTGTCCGCTTCTGTTCATGGTTGTTCACCTTTGTTGGCTTCGTCTGCACCCACCCCACTGTCCGTGTCTGCCTATGTTTGCCTGCCTCTGTCCAGCACTGTCTGTGTTTGGCACCTGGGAGCTCAAGGCGAGCTGGGTGACCCGGGAGTCGAAGCGGTCGAGTCGAAACCATCGGGACGTATCAAGGACGATAAGAAGTGGTAAATGGAGATACAGAACGCATCAGAACAGGCTTGAGAGTGCCGAGAGCAAAGGGTGAGGAAGGACTCACCAGGAGGAAGTATAGTTGAACTAGACGAGCTGTGCGGCTGAATGGCTACACCAGGTGACTCCCACTGACACACAGAACAATCTAGAAATAGTCTGAATGAGCACTTCAATGAGACAAGCGCACCTGGTCGAGATCCAGGCCTGGAAGGCCTAGGAGGCGAGAGGACCGAGTTGGGTAACGACAAGGGCAAAACGCAGTGCCAAATTGATGTGGGCCACATTGGATGCGATCGGAGAGGCCCCAGGGACGACAGGAATGAGCGCTTCGATGTTACAAGTGCGCCGAGTCGAGTTAGAGGCCAAGGAGGTGACTCGAGCGACTCCGAGTTGAGGAAGACCGACGAATGCTATCAGGACCACCGGACAGTCCAGGACGGAATTCATGGGAAGGCGACAGGAACCAGCACGTCAACGAAATGAGCGTGCTATGTCGAGCTACCAGGAGGAGAGGCGGACTGAGTGAGTTGGAGAGGAGAGCTGAGGAAGGTGATTCAGACCGCGAGATCGATAAAGAAGGTGACGGGTATGATGGTGGACGAGGTAGGATGGACGACATGATGAGCGACACGTGTCGCGGCTCGATACAAGTCAGGAATAACATGCTAGCTGGAATCCGGCCGAGTCAGTACAAACAGTGTAAGTGTGTGAAGGCCATGTGCGTAAACCTGGTTTGTGTACCATCGAGTTGCATTGAACTGCAGTTTCTGTGACCATAGACAGGAAGATTGACCGTATGTCCTGCAGTCAGCGAGTGGCGATGTTGGTGTTGGTGTTGGGGAAACCCGCTGGCGTGCACATGAAGTGTGAAAAGTTCCGGGAGCACTCAGAGTTCCAGACACACTTAGACACACTCAGGCACATCGATGGGAGATGGCCAGACTCGGGCATACAGAACCAGTCATTGGCAGGCAGCCACGGACAGTGCTGGACAGAGTGGGTATGGCCCGGGGCGATGTCCACAGAGATGCATGGCCATGGGCAGTTGGCATGCACAGATGTGGACGATGCTGGAAAGAGTAGCCCACAAAGGCAGCCAGCCACAAGCAGCGAGGATAAAAATGGACAATGTGGGCGGGCGAGCTGGCAGCCGGATTCAGGAAGTTGGCACTAAGTGGCGGACGCATATGGCGCACATGCCAGTGGGACCGAAATCCGGGACTCCAAACGTCCTCCAAGTTCGCAATATCATAGAATACACCATACAGTATATATGTGGTACCAAAGTGTGTATGATTTCAAAATCTGGGCAGCATTGTTCAATGCAGTACCCGTAGTTATGGGGCTGGATGGCTTGATCCGAGTCAGTGATGGTCAAGGCTCAGCGCTCAGATCGGGAGAGATGGACAATAGCAGAATAGTATCTGAGGTTGACAAACTTTCCGAAGTGATTGTACCTGATACAACCTTTCGGTCCGTTGTCGATGAGAGTATAAAAAAGGTTTAGCCTTTGGCCGCATTTCTAGGCAATAGTTTTCCTTCTCTGTCCATCTCTATTATCTCATTTCCATCAAAACCATGTCTTCAGATACAACGTTGGAGGTCACTCTCAAGAGCCTTTGGCGGAGTGATTGTGCAGGCCGTATGTTCCTCTACATTTATAAGAAGTACTAAATGTCACTATTTCATCTAGTTATTCTCCTTACCATAGTCGGGTATGATTATGGTGAGCAATAGGTTGCCGGCTAATGTGATATGTTAACTTCCAAACTCGTCAGTCCTCACATTCTCTGACGAGGTAAATTCCCAGTATTATATACGTCATTTCCTCTGATAACTTCCGTAGGTGGAATACATCTGGGTCAGCAGACACACCTGGCAATGTGGCATATTCCTGATAACACTATAGACAAGGACCTGGACATGGGTGTCAACACTATTTACTTTGGTGTGTATCGTTGCTCTTACCAGATTCAATGAAGCGTGCACTAACAATCATTCAACTAATAGGTCCGATATCCAGGCCTTTACTTTCTTGTGTAGGTTGATTGCTGCCGTGCAGTATGACCCAGATACTGACCCCGGGTTGTCCTTTAGAATAGTCAGTCTCTGTAGGTCTGACATTTATGTGTTAGTTGGGTTGAGCAGACTGTAACATTGCTCAAAGCTGGAAGTGGTTTTATACCTAGTGTTGGATCGGTATGTTCCTTTCGATCCCTTTGATTAATGCGTGTCCTGAAGTACCTATGTGTAGCTGTGCGTATCCATTTCATCCCCCGTTATTTCAAAGAGGCTCCACAGTATAATCATTTCTCATGTTAACAGTGAATGTAAGTACATTCATGCGAACTCTACTGGCCTCCAATCCAAAATATTTCCAGGTCGAGATATATTAATTACAGCCCCATGGGCATTCCTTGTTTTTATCGGCGCTGCTGATTGTGAGTTATTGTGCTGTTCCTTTTCAGAAGAAAGAGACCACGGTCACCCATAGTAACGATGATCCTCCGCGTCTGGGCGATGTACAATCGATCGAGACTGATCCTCAGGATTCTCATTGTGTCGTTTTCCTTGGATATGATTTTCGGTACCTTTTTGGCTGCAATGTCTTCTGATCCGGAGCATTGTATGTGCTTATTGGCTGGATAACCGCGCTTTGCTACATAATTCGCACAGGGTCTGTGTCCTTCATCAAGACATTCGACACCTCGATTTGCACCTGGTCCTGGAGGTTTCCCATTCTTACAGTGGTAGCCAATATCCTACAAATGACACATACTTGGATCGTGTCTGTGCTCGGGACCGTCCAATTTGTGAGGGTGTTGCTTCAGGGGTACCATGTCACGAAACAGTGGCAAGTCAATCGGTACATGAACTTGCTTGTAAAGCAGGGAATTTTATACTTCATTGCGTACGTCCCCGCCCAAATATTCTTCTCGTATCCCCTGCCATCCAAGCTCGCAAAAATGTAAATTACTCACCGAACTGACTGTAACCTTGTGCGACAGTATTCTTTTGTTTAACGTCATCGAAGTGCTGGCTGCATTTGTAAGCCTCCCATTAGGCGGATGGAGATATGAAATATCACTCGTCCTGGGACTCGTTCCCGCGTTCGCATTGAGTCCTCGATTCATCATGAGCATTCGGAAGATGTACGCTCGAGGTGGGAATGAGATCGACACAGGATTTGGTCTACCTTCCAGTCGTGGTGGAGCCGGCACTGCGATCATGTTTGCGGATGTCGAGCAGACAGAGGAAATGGAGGGCGTTGAAGAGATACCCTTGGAGAGAGGACAGACTTGGGCCTGAGTAGATGAATACGAGTAACCATTCTCAACCGTGTATTCGAGTTCTTTATTTAGTACTATCGTACTTCCTTCTGGCGCTTTTACAAGTTATTTATCGAGGTAGAATTGTTCAATCCTCTTATATGCAGAATAACAAGTCGTGTCACTATGAACGTTGGAGCGTAGTTCACAAGTAGCCCAACAAAGAGAGCCACTCTGCCCACGCGATCTCTGGTATACAAGACGGAATAAAACCTGCAACGTTAGCGAGGAAACTAGGACTTACCATGTAGGTCTCAGCAAGTCCGTGTTCCATCTTGCGAGGGAGGTGGAGAGCTGAGGAGGCCACAGATAGGATCAGCTATGTGTCGATCTATGCGATGGAAGGAGACGCTACGTGAGTCAGTTGACATTATGGCACTTCAAACACTGCCTTAGACTGATCCAATCACATCCAGTGCCAAGCATGATTTCGGCTGGGCGGCAGATTCTGGAGTCACTCCGTTATTCAGTGCAGCGCCCGTAGTTGTGGCTAAATGGTTTGATCAGCGGTGAGAGTATAAAATAGCTAGCAGGCTATGGCCACCCTTCCAGGCAATGGTTTACCTTTCCTGCCCGCCTTCCTTACCCCATTCCCATCAAACCATGTCTTCGGACACAATGTTGGAGGTTGTTCTCAAGGGCCTTCAACTGAATGACTATGCGAGCCGTATGTTCTTCCACACTTGTGAGAGGTGAATGTCACTATTTCACCCAGTTATTCTCCTTACCATTGCCGGATATGATTATGGTGAGCAATATAGGTCGCTGACTAATGTGATGCGCTAACTTCTGAACTCATCCGAGTCAGTCCTCACATTCTCTGACGAGGTAGATATCCAGTACTACTATATGCATTATTTCCTCTGATAACTTCTGTAGGTGGAATACATCTGGGTCAGCAGACACGCCTGGCGTGTGGCATACTCCTGATAATACTATAGACCAGGACCTGGACGTGGGTGTCAACATCATTTATTTTGGTGTGTATCGTTGCTCTTACCAGATTTAATGTAGCATGCACTGGCAGCAGACTAACACTCGCCCAACTAATAGGTTCGATATGCAGGCCTTTACTTGCTTGTGTAAATCGATTGCTGCCCTACAGTGTCATCCAGATACTAACTTCAGATGATCCTTTAGAATAGACAGTCTCTGTAGGTCTGACATTTATGTGCTAGTGAGGCTGGTCGTACTCACCTTGCTCAAAGTTGGAAGTAGCTTCATACCTAACACGGGATCGGTATGCTCCCCCTGATCCCTTGAATCAATGTGTGTCCTGAAGTACATATCTGTAGCTGTGCGTACCCGTTACATCCCCGTTATTCGAGGCTTCACAGTATGATCATTTCTCACATTCACAGAGAAGGTAAGTATACTCACACAAAACCCGCTGGCCTCTAACTAGAAATGTTTCCAGCCCGGGCTATACCAATTACAGTTCCATGGGCATTCCTTCTTTTTCTTGGCGCTACTGAATGTGAGTTCTTGTGCTATTCATTTTCAGAAGAAGGAAACCGCGATTACCTGCAGTGACGATGGTTCTCCGCGTCTGGGCAATGTACAACCAGTCGAGACTAATTCTCAGGATTCTCGTTGTGTCGTTTACCATGGAGCTGATTTCTACCACCCTTGTTGTTGCAGTGTCTTCTGATCCGAAGAATTGTATGTTGCTGTCAGCTGGTTAACCGCACTTTACTACACGATCCAACACTTTCATTATTGCAGTGTCTGTGGCCTTCATCAAGATACTCAACACATCAATTTGCACTTGGTCTTGGAGGTTTCCCGTTTTTACGATGGTAGTCGGCATCCTACAAATGACACATTCTTGTATCGTGTTCATGCTCGGGACCATTCAATTTATAAGGGAGTTGCTCCAGATGTACCGTGCCACGAAACAGTGGCAGGTCAATCGATATATGGACTTGCTTGTAAAGCAGGAAATTCTATACTTCATTGCGTACGTCTCCGTTCGCAAACACGCAAATTGCCCACCAAACTGACTGTAACATTTTACGACAGTATTCTTCTATTTAACATTATCAACGTGCTGATCGAGTTTGGAGGTCTCCCGTCAAGTGGATGGGGATATGGAATATCAGCCCTCCTGCAATACGTTCCCGCGTTCATCTTGAGTCCTCGATTCATCATGAGCATTCGGGAGATGTACGTCCGAAGTGGGAGTAGGAGTGGGATCGACACCGGATTCGGTCTATCTTCGAGTTGTGGTGGAGTCGGCACTGCGATTATATTTGCGGATGTCGAACAAACAGAGGAAACAGAGGGCATCGAAGAGACACCCTTCAAGGAGAGAGGACAGACTCGGCCTGAGTAGACGAGCACGAGTAACCATTCTCTGGCCATGTATTCGACTCGAAGTTTTCTAGTTAGTACCACCATACTTCTTTCTGGCGGTTTTACAAAGAAGTTATTGATCAAGGCAGGATTATTTAATTCACTTGTATGCAGAATAACGAGGGATTGTGACGATGTGAACGTCGTAGCGCTGTCCACAAGTAACCCAACAAAGGTAGCCACTCCGCCCGCGTGATCTCTAGTACACAAAGTGGGCGAAACCAGCAACGTTAGCAGGGAAACCAGGACTTACCATGTGGGCCTCAGCAAGTCCATGTCTCATCTCGCGAGGGAACTGGAAAGCCGAGGAGGCCGTAGATGCGGCCAGTTGGGTGTCGATCGACGCGACGCGAGTCGATTAACAAGCGGCGATAAGATCGGCCTCGCGCCCTCAGCGTCACGGCACTTATTCCATGCTACATATCGTCACTATCGACCACGGAAGAATTTAGGTCATCGCGAGGGAAAGACAGACCTCGAATCCTGGTTGAGAATGCAGAGGAGAGGTATCGTATGTCTCTTGACCATTCACCGGACCAAGCACATTCAGACGAGCGCTTTCCGAATATAGATGTACAAGACACACGTTCGAGTGGTCATCCGTCGATAGCGCAGTATCTTCATTCGATCTTCGGATGGGTCGTACTAGCTAGATTGGATCACAGATCATGGGGGCGTACTGGGAAGTGGTGAGCACCAAGTGCTGTTACAAGATTGTAGCATCTCCTCTTCATGCACTAGTAGCGGAAGACCACGTCACTTCAAGGTTGCAACTTGACAACTATTCCGAAAGATTCGGACTCCACTTAGTGATCTAACTTGCAAGACCGTGACATCGGAAAGCGGAGAGAACCACATATTGTTACAGGGTGGTCGCCGTCATCAGCGTGCTGTACAGTCAATTCTGGTTTTGCTGATGGTTCGCCAACTGAGCAGCCGCCGCACGCTGAGGGGGTCTAATTAGAGCAGTATGTTTACCTGAGCGCCGCGTCTTGGACTCGGAACCGCAATATGTTGAACTTGCCAGCGATGAGTTTTGAAGGAACATTCATCCGAGAGATACTAGTAATCCGGGATTTCAACTTGTTCAAGTTGGATCGACTGCACTGCCACAGCTGAGAGAACCTTCGATACCGTGACGCTGCAAAAGTTATCAAGAAGATTTTTATTCAATATGTTATCGTCGGTAAGTTCAGTCAAGCGATACCCTCTGCCTATATCAACTAATGCTCGTCCAGCCCCAAATTTTCGTCAGATCCAGGTCTGGCCTCCATTTGTAGCAGCGTCGTCATCGGCAGTGGTTTCACTGCAAACTTGAAGCAGCCACCGCCGGCGGACTCTTGAGATGGACTGTTGTTGACGAAGTTCTTGCAAATGCCTGGCCGGGCTTCGTTTCACGTTCAATCGGCTGTACCTCGTGGTTCATGTTGTATCACGCGTTCTGAAAATGACCAAGCTAGTCTCATGCTATCTGCATTCCTGAGGATCTCCCTTGGCAAAACCAGTCGAATTGTGAGTCTCAGAATTATGTTTCAACTTTCAAGCAAGAATCTGATGCCAACCATCCATAGTGGACGACTAACTTCCCATAGAAGTGCGGAGCAGAGAATTTTGTTTCAAAGAAGTAGATAAATAGCTCACCACCTCTCTCCCTTGAACAAAGACAAGTATGCCTTCGGTCGCTCATGTTGTTTCATACGTCTTGCGAATGTTTATGACCACTCACGCAATCATCTACTCGTACTTCTGCAATAGGACGAGTTTCCCGCCGCAAGTGCCGAGCTTTTTTGCAGGATGCGACAATGGTCTGCTGTATATCTTGCACCCTCGTACTTTTCTCTCTCTGTGCAAGTAAGTCTCAGACAACCCAGCTACGTGTTGGTTGACATAGACATAATTCAGGCGGTGGAACGGACCCGTATACAAGGTATCACTTGGCTCTCGGCAATTCGTGGTCGTCTCTTCAGGCGATGCCATCTCCTCCGTCTTATCGGTTTCTCCACAACTACTCAGTAGTGATACGCTGCACGAGAAGATGTATCATGCCATTGCCGGGACTAAAACCAATTTCCCTCACCTCTATGGAATCACAGTCCACGAGTTATACCCGCTTTTCGACAGGTCATTATCACCGCACTCCTTGGATAAGACCATGCAGACATTCGGTCTCGTGTTATTATCTCGGATCGAGGACTTTGTTCGGAACAATAGTAGGACAGTGTCCCTGGAGCAACTCACCAACGAGCCGCTATTCACCGCAACGAATCACATTCTTTTTGGGCGTGCCTTTGGAACAGATGCCTACGGGGATTTCAAGACCCTCAACAAGAGCATCCCGGACCGCTATTGCGGGACCTTACTCTGGCATTGGCCATCCTATGCAGCACGCATGCGACTCCTGACATCGCTCAGGGGTTATTTGCAACGAGAAGAGTACGATACCGAATTTTCCCGCGGCTTCGTCAAGGTATTCAAGGACAACGACATCCGGTCTGTGGAGGGCGCACAGATGCTGCTGACTTTTCTATGGACGCTTCACAGCAACATGTCGAACAATGCGTTCTTTTTACTGTCCTTCTTGCTAAACGATCCCGGCGCCTTTGCGCGCGTGCGTGGGGAGATCGATGCCGCCGTGGAAACGTTTGGGAGCTTGGAGACGCTACTTTGCGCCGGTCCTGGCGCGCTGGACGATTCGGGGTTTGAGCTGCTGACGTCTGCGCTCATGGAGACCATGCGGTTCACAAGCTTGCATGCCGGGGTGTGCCGAGCCTCGTGCGACGTTGAACTGAGGCTGAACGACCCGGATGGGACAACGATACCAATCGGGAAAGGAGAGTACGTGTTTGGAGATGTCCACGCCGTCCACATGGATGCGAAGGCCTTTCCGGATCCCGAGGTGTTTGTGGTCGATCGGTTCGCAAGGCAAAGGTACCGGAGGAAACATTTGCAGACGGAAGGGTATCCCTATTATGCGTTCGGCGGCGGTAAGCATCTCGTTAGTATCATTTCTTACTGTTTAGCCGCTTCGCCGTGCTGACATGATCTCACAGTGCAAGGGGAGATGGTTGGCTCTGTACGAGATGAAGGTTCTCGTGATCATTCTACTTCGCTTGTTCGACTTTAGTCCCGCGGTGGACGATGCGCGTTGGTGCCTGCCTCGAGTCCATCCGCGTAGCATTGGGGTTGTGCACACGGAAGATAATGTTTTCGTGCGGCTCTCTCTACGTCAGGCGTTGCATACTTTGAATAAGGAGTGACCTTTCGATCTAAAGTTATTTACCAAGGGGTTGCGATTCCATTTTCACTAAACAAGAATACATAAACTTGCACATGTACGATCTTGACCAATTATTTAGTCGCCACTTTGGACAGGCTTTGGTCGAAAGAGATACTGGCCGACGCCCCACCTGTTAAAGGTAAGTCGAATGAGGTTTACGACCAATGCGAATGAGGATTCGGAACAAACGCACTCCTGGCCGCCATGCATGTTAAATAGTTCGGAACATGCAATGTAAAACACCCGGAATCTAAGAAGTCACGGCGTCAGGAGAAGTCATTAGCTTCGAACTTGTGACATTACCGGTAAAACGTCTTTCGGCCTTCTTCCGCGCTGAGGCCCCTACCGAGTGCCTCTTTTTCCAGTTCCGCGATGCCTTGTTTGGCATGGCGATCTTGTTTGCGGAGCCAATGTTCCAAGGTGCGGGAATAGTGTTGCCCGCTAAGATACCAACTCTGGACCAACGTCATGTCCGACTGAAAGTATGTCTGCGAGAATTAAGAAACAGACTCGGAAGGACGTGGAAACGAACTAACCAAGAGGTCATGGGACGGCATGGTACCACCTGATAAGTAACCGTGTCGGTACAAACAGCAACGAAGTGAGTAAATAAGGATATGTTACCTGCGAAGAACATCTGCGCCATCCACCCGTCGTTTTCCTCGAAATGGTACGGTGTCGTTTTGTGGCAGAATATATGTACGAAGAGTAGAGGACCGGCACCGTCCACATCCTTGGCAGAGGGTGAAGGCTGACGCAGCCATGATGCGACTTTACGCAAGAGGAGTTCGTAATTTTTCATATGCTCAAACATCTGATAAGAGTATAAGGAATTTGCGGTTCAGAGCAGAGTGGACGGACCTCGATGGAGAGGATACGGTCAAACCGAACGGAGCTCTCAAAGTCGAAGTCGTTTACGTCGGCGACGATGTGCTATAGTGTGATGGGTATATGTTCGCGCGAAGGGAAAAAAAGTACCTCGATGTTGGAAAGATTTCTCGCCCTTGCAACGCTCTCGATGTACGCTTTCTGTGTCGCCGAGTTGGACAAACCGACGACGTGTGATGCGGGGTATTTCTGGAAGGGTGAGAGTGTGTGGCGCGTTCGAAATGATTAGAAGCGAACGGACCTCGGCTAGGTATACGGTAAGGCTGCCCCATCCTATTTGAGAGTCAGACAACTACTCCAAGGGGACGGAAGCCAGACACACCACAGCCAAGATCGAGGATGGTCATGCCGTCCTTGAGCTGTGCCTTTTGACAATAACTCTCGAGCATGAGTATCTCCGCTTCTTCGAGCGACTCGTTCCCAGTCGGGTATAGGCACGAAGAATATTTAGCATAGGGACCCAGACAGGACAGGATGAAGTTGGTTGGGACCTGAAGAACATGGAGCAACGAATGGATGTAGCGGAAACATACGGTACCTCGTAATGCTGCTCGTTGGGCTTGTGAGTGACGTCGGCGATGGAGTCGCGCGAACGAACAGCCTCGATCCAGTTCATCTTTGCGGCATGGTTCGCTTCGAATGAACCGAGGTCGGTTTGCCACAACCTGGAATGGCAGAGTAGGCGAATGACAGGGCGGAGAACAAAGTCAGGTATGAGCCCCTGTGATCGAAAATTGTGAGCGCGCGGTGGACGGAACCCTGGACGGGACATACCCTGTCGATGAGGTTGTACGCGTATGCCTCCATGGTGAACGGGGACAAGAGGCTCTATAACGGCATGGCCGAGATCCAAGGTACGACCTACACCAAGTTGGACTGTCGTTTGTCACAACCAGTTCGACGGTCACCAAATCACGTCGTTACGCATGCATCGGCTCTTCTAGACGGACCGCCGAACCTTGAAAGCCCCCTTCGAGTCGGTGATGTATACCGAAACGCGTGCGACAATATTGCCAAATGCGCGGGTATGTTTCTCCATGAATGAGTGTGTTTTTCCTGGTCGGACATGTTGAGGAATGCGCTCCTCCGACACACGACCCGCGGCATCGTCCACCCCGCCGTCGACCGTTACAGCACAATCAGACGTTTCTTTCTGAGCCAGTCTGTTCGGTCTGGGAACAAGCCACTCCTTACATATGACCACAGCCAGACGGTCCGCGTCCGACTCGGTCATTCCGACGCCAAACAAAATGTCACTCCTTCCGACAAGGTCGACCAGAACACCCACTCTCAGTTGCCTCCCCTGAACCTAGAAGATTATCCTCGTCTATATCGTCGACTGGCACTCTCACTCTCTCATCTACACCGACCCACCAGAGACGACTTCCTCAAGGTTGCGAATGGTTTTTGGCAGCGGCTCCGCATACGCTTCAAGTGGTTTACAATTAGATCGTTCCGCAGATTCAATGCAGACGACATATCTGCGTTCATCACCTGGTTTCTCATGAGCCAGACCCTCTGGGTCCTTGTTGGAACGTAAGAGCACTGGTCAACACTCTTTCTCTGGGCTAACATCGTTCCAGGACCACCTTCTTTTCCGTCGTATTCGCTACTGCTAATAGCTTGAGACTACAAGGTTGGCCCCATTCTTTGGGTTATCCCAAGTACTAACGCATTCCCGCGCAGAATACGTTGCTAAAGCCATCAGCAGTTATCTGACCAGCGAAACGGGCGTCACAGTCATCTTCGAGTCTGCCATCGTACCCAAGTGGAAGGACTCTCGTATCTCCTTCAAGAATGTCTACATATCTCGCCGCCCACAAGTTGCCGAGTCTGCCGGAAAGAAGAGGAGCTCTCTCGGACACAAGGCGGCAGTGGCATATGATGTGAGCAGCCACCCGGCTTACAACTATTCCACAGAAGAGGACGAGGAAGTCCTGGCAAGTCATGCCGACGACAACACTAATTATTCCATGTTTGATCTCTCCATTGACTCTATCGATGTCACGCTCTCTCTGAAACGTTGGTTGGATGGCAAAGGACTTATCGAGGATGCCGTCGTGAAGGGCGTTCGTGGGGTTTTGGGTAAGTCATCATGGTTTGGTACGCAGTTGTGCCCGCATTAACCTTGACCACAATTCAGATAGACGATCGGTCTTCTGGGATCCTGAGAATCCCCTAGACCCCGCTGCATTCCGGAGCGTTGCTCGACAGGGCGACTTTGAACTGCAGTCACTCCAACTCGAAGATGTGCTTGTCACTGTGTATCAACCGGGCAACTTTCGGCCCTACACTGCCTCTATCTTCAGAGCTGACATACGGACTCTGCGCAAACAGTGGTTATTCTACGACTTCTTGCACGCAGAGAACGTCGTAGGACAGTTTGACAATTGTCTGTTCAGCCTCCATAAGCCTCAGAGCATCGGGCGAACTACAGAGCAGGACATTCAGGATGGAAAATGGTCAAGGATGGTGAGTGTATCAAGATCCGACTTGGAACACGACCTTGAGGTATTCTCATAGACTCGAATCCGCATCGATGGGGTGAATATCGACCATATGCAAAACTCGACGACAGATCCAACTGGACCGCTCTCTTGGATCATGTCCGGAAAGGTGGATGCTGTTCTTGATATCAAGTTCCCCCGCGATCCTGAGGACGAGTACCCGTTCAATGCTCTCCTTGGAGAATTAGCGGATGCCATATCGACGGCTGCCTCGGCGTCACTCAATCTGGATCGTATCCCCGGCCAAAGAGAGCTTGCCAAACCGCCATTAGTTGCACCTACTGATGACCTGAGAGAAGACGAGCCCGACAAGCCGAGAGTAGTCATCGACATTGACCTGCGCTTTAGAGACGTGAAGGCTGCCGTGCCTATCTTCACCCAGAACCTATCCTACGTTAACAATGCCCTAATAAGGCCCATCGTGGCATTCATGAAGTGGGCGGACGATGTCAATCTCCTTGTGATGCCACTAATATATTCGTTTTGCAGCGCCCACCACACCCTCGTACCCATTCACTGCAGGCTAGCCAAAGACGTGAACGACTTTGATGGCGCTTGGACTGTAAGTAGTTTGCACGTCCCTCACCGACCGTCACACTAACGACTTTCCACAGATGTGGGAAAGTAGGCTGCATTCAATTTGTTGATGTCATTATACTCACAAGGGAACTCCCTAGCTGGACTGATGGACGAAATCTCACAAAAGGTTTGGTTTCGTTCAATGATTTTTACCCGAGAGAGCATTGATCGTCTTTTCTGTAGGTTTACGATGCCCTCGCATACCATGTTTCGCAGAGCAACATGAATCGGCGAGTCAAAGTAGTTGGTGTCTGGAGTCTACAAATGACTGCCAGCACGATCCTCTCTACGCTCAGAAACATCGTGGATCCTATGGCCTCGCGGTTCAGAGAGGTGTACTACGTAGATGGGATTCCGTACGATGCTCTCCTTCTCTTCACCCCATAGACCATTGATCTCTGTCGTCGACTCTTCCGCAACCTCGCCATCAGACGGAAAAGATAAAAAGTATTTTAGGACATTCTACGATCCCCCATTGGATTGGGGGTCCGACGGCCGTCTCGGCCGTTATCATAGTAACTTGGTCATATATCTTTCGCTACTCGATCTAAGCACACCACTCTTGATTTGACTTGAATAACTGAATCAGAGAACTCCACTAAGTCTCTGGGGGTACGGGTGACGTTGAACCAATCTGCTAGTCGACTGCTACATGACGAGCATGGTCACCTGGATTAATGAAAGGAGAAGACTCGCCGAGCGAGTTAAACCTCCTCGGAGGGGCCTCCGGAGATTGGAGGAGATCCTTGGTTGAATCACGGGCGGGAGAAGGGGTGAATCTGAACTATACGAGCGAAAGAGACGAGTGCATATGAGAACTCCAGCAGACGTCGAAGATTGTGGGAGGAGGCGAGACAATCAAGTGACTCATTCCCAAGTAACATCACCGCCGCCGAGGGAGCCTCGGCGCCGTGGTTTGCCAATCGTACTTGTCACACTGCAGGACAGCAGCCCGCCCCTGCGCAGGCTGGGCGTCGAGAGCGGTCTTCGTGCGTTCCGTTTCACCCTTGTGCAAGTCACCAGATTCGCGTGCCGTGGCGAGCAACTTGGTGAGGCGTTCGTTCTCCGATTCCAATCTCTGCGTGTCGTTTTGCGAATCAGATAGCTGGGTGCGGAGCTCTTGGAGGGTGACTTCAAGGTTGAAGTTCTCTTCCTTGAACTTGTCTGATCGGATTTGACGGGTCAACGAGATGGCAAGAGAGGGTATCAGTGCCGTACCTGAACTTTGCTCCCGCGACCGGAGGGTAGTACCAAGTGCATCGATGGTCTTTTCCAGATCGTCCTTTTCCTCTTTCATGTCCTGTGCTACTTTGTCGCGTTCTCCGAGAAGACTCTGGAGGCGTCGGACCTCGGTGAGCAAGCCCCCGCCGACTTCAAAGGCGAATTCTAGAAGATAGTGAATTGAAGGAAAGGCGATGATCCGATGTGGGGCAGCGCACCAACGTCGTCGGCTCTGCGAGCTGCGTTTTTGGCGCGACGAGACTGCGCAGCAGGGGAGGAAGAGGTCTTAAAGCCCTCTGGTTCAGAAGGGAGATCCTTGACTGGGACTGCAGGCGAAAGCGAGTCGTCTATGGGATGCTGGAGACGGGTTCAGCAACCAGGCCAGGCGCACGGGACGAGAGAACGAATGTAGTGAACCTATGTATAACGTATCACCCCGCCTTCGTAGGACGGATAAAACGTTTCATAGGAGGCAAACTGGTACTCGTATTTGGGAGTGATATTGTACGAGGAGAAAGAAGTAGACAGGCGAGTGGGAAGACATGAACGAGGGGAGATGTGCACCTTTTGGCTGAAAGCGCTAGAAAGTTGGGTATTCTCGAGGTCCCAGGCTTTGACAGTGTCTGCGAGTTCGCGGTAGCGCTCTCTGATCTCGATGTCAAGGCCTTCGTCATCGTGTTCTGCATCGAAGTCTTGAAGATGACGGATTTTCTCCTCGAGCTCGATCTGCTGGGCGAGGACACGCTGTCCGAGTGCACCGGCCTGCTGGAGTTCCTTTTCCTTTTGGTCAAGGAGGAGCTGGAGACGAAACTTGCGCTCTGACGGAGATGTGACAAGATCCGAAGAGGCCATCGTTTCGGTTGTGTATTATTATTGAGGATTGTTAGTCTCCGAGGTTCGGTCAGAACTCATGCTACCGAGGCCGCCACGCAATCTTCCCCAGACGTCCGAGCGCCGGGCTTGTGGCGTACTGCCCGGACCGAATCCGATCGCGGTTAGTGGGGATCTCGTTCCGTCGCATCAAACCAGCTCCAAGCCCAGTATTAAATACGGTCGTCCAAGGGATGCTCTCCCACCGTGCTACCGCCAGCACATCCTCCCTCACCCCGCTACTGGACGCCGACGCGCCGAACGCAGACATGGGTGCCGAGGATCTGTCGATGAAGCGAACAAGCTCGAAACACGCCCAGGAGCACGACCAAGACTCGCCCGCAGGCGGTAGCCTCGCTGGGCTCAACCTCGTCGAAGCAGAGGGTCGCACGGGTTTCCGTGGACTCTTTGAGAATCCGCTCGTGTGAGAACCGCGTCGTGCATTCGATCTTCCGTGTGCGTCGGCGACGCTCACCCGCGGACTTTTTTTCAGGTTGGGCGTAACGTGCTTTGCGTCGCTGGGCGGCTTCGTCAGTGGTTTGTTCGTTCCGTCGTGCGTGCAGGGTTGACTTTTGTTTTGGCAGCTCTTTGGGTATGACCAGGTGAGAGTGCCTCGTTGCGCGTCCGATTTGGTTTGTGTACCTCGCTTCCAGGGCGTCGTCAGCAATGTGCTCGCTATCGAGTCGTTTGGCGCTGCTTTTCCGGATATATACATGAACTCGGACCTAAAGGTGAATTGCACCGTTGCGTGACATCATGCGTCGGCTGATCCTGCATTCTAGGGATGGTTCGTCTCGACGCTGCTACTGGGTCTGTCATTTGAGGCATCTGCACATGAACAACTTGATATCTGACATTGTTATCAGCCGCTTGGTTCGGGTCGCTTGCCAATGGCCCCGTTTGTGACAAGGTTTGGCGTTCTTTCCGCCAAAGCAAAAGCAAGAGCTAAGCAAGGAGTCATCATTCACAGATTGGTCGAAAACGGAGCATCATGTTGAACGTAGTCCTATTCCTTCTTGGAAGTGCACTCCAAACGGGTGCAACTACTCGGGGTGCGACTCTATCTGCATCTCCGGCCGGACCACTGACTGTATTTCTCCTTCAGATTACCTTTTTGGTGGCCGCGTTGTCGCGGGTTTGGCGGTTGGCGCGCTCACGCACGCCGTCCCCATGTACCTCGCCGAGATTTCCAGCGTGAACGTTCGAGGATCGCTAGTTGCGTTGCAACAACTCTCTATCACGATCGGGGTGAGCACGAAGTCGTCCCTGTATGCGTATACCATCGCTGAATCGTGCAGATTCTCGTCAGCTGTAGGCCTCTCTAGGTCTTCGTGATCCTTGCTCAAGGTCTCACGTTTTACAGATTGGCTCGCCTATGGGACGTCGCATATAGGCGGGACTCGTTGCGCTCCAGGGGTGCCGTACTCTGGACCGCCTTTGAACGGAAAACCTACGTTCGATCCGTACCATGACGTTCCGCCCGGTGGCTGCACTGGCCAGACACAAGCCTCATGGAGGATTCCCATCGGTTTCCAGATACTCCCGGCCCTGGTAGGTACCTCTATCTGAGCCTTCCTGTCATCGTTGACGTCACTCTTGAAAGTGCTTGGGTATTGGAATGGGGTTCATGCCCTACTCCCCGCGCTGGCTGATGGAACAAGGACGCGAAGAGGAAGCACTCTCGACATTATCCATGCTGCGACGAAAGCCATCAGACCACGTGGTCGTTCGTTACGAGTTTTTGGAAATAAAGGCCGAGGTCCAGTACGCCCGGGAGGCGAGCGAGCAGGCGTATCCAAACGCGAGTCCGTTGAGGCGCTTTATCAATAATTACGTGGCGCTGGTGGCAACGTGGCCGAAATTCAAGCGGTTGGCGGTGGGTTGCCTGACGATGTTTTATCAGCAATTCATCGTACGTGCTTGTTTTCGAACCGCATGTCGTCTTTTACTGAATGGGGTGATCATCTAGGGTGTCAATGTACGTACTTCGTCCGTTCATCGTTTGCCGTCTGACAGAGGTTCAAGGCCATCATCTATTATGCCCCGACAAGTAAGTCATAGAGTTGGTGTATATCTTTGACTTATTCATCTGTGCAGTCTTTGGTCAGTTGGGCCTGGACCCAAACACGACCTCGCTATTAGCCACAGGGGTGTATGGAATAGTGAATGTGAGTCATTTCTTAGACCCTCAATACCGCCTTCTTTGCCAACTTGGTCCTAGACATTATCCACTCTTCCAGCTATCATCCTGCTGGACAGCGTCGGTAGACGTCCTCTGTTGATGTGTGGGGCGGCTGGATGTTGTATCTCACTCGTCATCGTCGGCTCGCTGGTCGCCGCATTCGGACACGATTGGCAAAACCACGCCATTGCAGGGCATGCCGCGATAGGCACGTCCAATCTTTCCTCGTCCGTGATCAAACGAAACTGAAAAGGATGTACACAGCGTTCGTATACATTTATGACGTGAACTTTTCGTATTCGTGGGCTCCGATTGGCTGGGGTATGCCATCCTTTGTTGGACTTCTTGTGACCGTCTGGACTGATCGCTTCTTGGGCCGAAACAGTGATTCCAAGCGAAATCTTCCCTTTGCATCTGAGATCAACCGGTATCTCCATCACGACTTCAGCCACATGGATGTCCAACTTGTACGTTGACCCCTTCTCGATATGTTGAGTCTAGATTTCTGATCAACGTCGGCAGTGTTATTGGCCTGGTCTCCCCCAAGATGTTGGCCCAGATACCGAATGGAGGGACCTACTTTTTCTTTGCAGGATTCGCTGTCCTGGCTTTCTTGACGACGCGTGAGTCACCCTCGACAAACGTTATTTATAGAATGTAATGTCGCTGACGAACGTCTTCTTCGCTCGTAGTGTTTTTCTATCCAGAAACAAAGGGAAGGGTAAGTGTTGGCGCGGTTTCTGTATTGGGTAGATCGTTGACTACCGAATGGATAGACGTTGGAGGAGATGGACGCGGCATTTGGCGATCACGCGTCGGATAAGGAACGGGAGCATATGGTCAGAATATGTCGCGAGCTTGGATTACCCACTCAGGCACTGTTGTCTGCGTGAAAGATGTGAGTGCCTTTTGGCAAACGCGATCACGACGGCTCCATTGGCAAAGCTGATGAATGTGTACATATGGATGATACCTGTGCGCATGATGATGTTGGAATCATGGCTGGTAATTTGAGTATGACACACAAAGCACCGCAGCCGTGTTTGATGTGTTCTGAGCAAGGTTCAATTTCGAACGGCTGACTCAAAACGCCAACAACTCTCCTTGTTGACCGGATGGTGGTTCTATGAACGCCACATACTCCTGCCAGTGTGACGTAGGGTGCGTATTACGAGAGATTGTGTGTACTATGTGACACGCCTGTTCAAATCGTAAAGCTCGATTAGTACTAGTAGGGATAAATCACTCACAACGTTAAGCCGGAGATGCCTGCAAGTGTTGTGTGCCTGTGAATCTGACGGATTGGTCCATCGACCCTAGTGCGGTGATTACTGCGGGAGTTGAAGCCATACACGCGTCGCGCAAGAATAGCCCCTATGATTTGATGAACGGTCCATGGTGTCTCTCATCAGTGCAGTGATCTCTTCGGCCACCCGACCGTTTGAGCACGCCATCCTGTAGAGTGAAAATGGTCGCGAGTGGACTCGAACGTTTTAGAAGCATCCAAGCACGCGAGCCAAGCTGCGGGTGAGGTCAAGTCACTCTGACTTGGATGCTATGCGTGAGTGAGATGACGAGGCTCTGCGTCATCGAGACCGCTCCAGTCCGTTGGTGAATGAACGGAATTAATGAGGGCGAGGGAATATGAGACAGGCACAGCGGCAGGAGGTGACGAAGATCACTGGCAGTTCATCTTGGTAGGCCACTCGCTCGCCAGTTTACGTCGTACGAAGGAGCGAGTGAAATCACCGGCGACAGTGAATGCTCGTCGCACGGAGGTGTCCCGCTCTGGGTCGTCGATGTCAGCCTCAGAGGTCGGGGAGACGGTGTCAGCCGCCAACGAAAGCAGATATAACCGGGGCGACGCACGCCGTCGTTCCAACATCAACATCGCTACTACCCACGCACCGCGCTAGATCTTACACACACAATCACTCTGCCTCTGCCATCGCCATGCGTGTCCTCGCCCTCGCCACGCTTGCTGCGATCACGACGATGCGCACGGTCCGCGCCATCCCTCGCCCTCGCCCAGACCTTGCGGTTCGTGAGGACGGAAACGATCTGAGGAACGAGAGTCACATCTTCCATCATCTGGATCGGAATCAGCGGACCGCATACCGAGGTGGGGAGGGTCTGCAAGCGGAGAGAGCGACGTCGGGTTCGATGCAGGGCGCGGTCGAGAGGCGGTTCGTGCGGGCTCCGGACTACACCGAGGACGGCGGGGAGGTGAAGGAGGACCCGGCGCACGCGGAGGAACAGCCGGCGAGGGAACCCTACTAAGTCCAATGTCGTAGCACCGAGAGAACCCAAAACAGGGGTGCACAGCCACACTGTCATTTGCTGAATCAGCCGTTCGTGCGCTTGAGGATATAAGTCATTCTCGGAACGTCTTCCTTGTCGCTTATCGCCTCGACACACATGAGCTACAATCCGCTTCCTCCTCCGGCCTACCAGGCTACTTCATCGTCCAGCAAACCCGTAGACCCCCTGCTCGGCCGCCCCAGGTCGCCAGGAGGCGGGTTCTACGATCAACCCGAACAGGGAGATGTTCCAGATGACTTCAAGGTATGGAAGCGTACCGCGCTCACTGCCCCCGTATATTCACTCCTGTCTGAATACAGTACGGCGTTACCGTTTCCGAGAGTTCAGCCGAAGTCCAGAACGCTTTCGTCCGCAAGGTGTACACCATTCTATGTGAGTGCTCGTCGTTTGTGGGTTCACTGTGCTCACCTCGGATCATCCGCAGTCTGCCAAATCGTGAGCTACCTTTTCGGGTTCCTGCGCGCTTTTGCTGACCCTTGCACAGCTTGCTACCTGCTTGGTCGCTGGTGGTCTCTCCCAGTCAACTTCGGCCATTGTTTGGGTATCGGAACAGTACGTTCATCAGCGTTATGCAGTGCGTTTCCTGTCCAACTAATTGCTGTTCAGCACATGGTCTCTCTATGTTCCTCTTTTCGGTGCCCTCATCAACCTCGGTCTTCTCTTCTGGAAGCGTCATAGCCACCCTCTCAACTTCGTACTGCTGTCCACGTTCACCGTAATGGAAGCGTTCACTTTAGGAGTTCTCACAGCTTTCGTCGACAACGTTATCGTGCTGCAGGCCCTGTGCGTGTTATTGCACTTCCTTCACTGGTTTACAGGTTTATTAATTGCGCCGCAGCTTGATTACTTTGGGAGTCTTCCTTGGCTTGACCCTCTTCACGCTTCAGTCAAAGGTCGGTGCTTACCCTTCCAATCAGTACAATTATGTCTAACTGTCGCCTGCAGTACGATTTCTCTGGACTGGGACCTTGGTTGTTCGGTGCCCTCTTCGCCTTGGGTACGCCATGGTTTAGATGATGGTTGCACAAAATTGAACATTGCTCCTCAGTGATGGTCGGGCTCGTCAACGTCTTTATTCCGTTTGGACGAACGATGGATATCATCTACTCACTGGGCGGCTGCTTGATCTTCAGCGGCTACATCGTCTATGACACGTTTATGATCACGAAGCGCCTGTCACCTGACGAATTCATCTTGGGTTCTATCAGTCTTTACCTCGAGTACGTCTTCATATTCGGTGTATGACAGCCGTCTAATTTATTCTATTCTTGTAGCTTCGTTAACCTTTGTAAGTCTAACTCCCTTCGGGTGTCAATCACACGCTCATATCCGTTTCCAGTCATCAACATCCTTCGTCTCTTGAACGACCTCCAGGATCGTTAGGGATACCGACCCCATATGTCGTTTGGGGAAATTGAAATGCAATGGTCCAAAATTCGTGCTTGCTCGAGTCTAGGTATCTTGGTAGCTCGCTCCTATACTTTTGCATGTATATTATTTTGCTTGCCTTAAGTTACAACCAATGGACTCTACATCGATTGAGGCCAACACGTTGTGAGACGGACTAAATTGTGATTCATTCCAAGAAGTCGATCCAACATGGAATTCCTACGTCAAATTCGTATGGTTCTAGTGACATTCACTCCCCCTGATTCCTCATCGTAAGGCATCTCTGATCGTAATACGACGCTAGCGGCAAGTAACTGCCACTCATAATACGCAAGTTAAGCTCGCAGTCCAGCCAGGCCACCATTAGGAGTACACCCCGTATCTTACGGCCCAGCCAATCCGATCAGATGGGCAAGCCTTTCGGGGCTCATGTCGCTGTGCCGTGGGCTGATCACGCAGGGTACGTCTTCGGGACGTCTAGAAAAGAAAACGCGATAACACGTCAGAATCACTATCCAGGTATGAAAATCGAACGCACGATGTCACCCCCTCGGTCCATCGCACGTGGGCGCCGTCCGGTCCCGGGTCCCATCCCGGCGACGCCTCAAAGCGAAACACGGCGAGCAAGGAGACGATCGAGATCCAGAGGGACGCGTCTGCGACGTATCTCCCGACGCTGGATCGTTTGGGGTGGGGTCAGCCCTGGAAAGGAAGCGAGGGGCGGGTGGCGGGACATACCACGCGCGCCGGCCGAACCCAAATGCAAAGGAGAGCGCGTCGACGGAGACGCTGTGGGTCTGGAGAAACCGTTCCGGATCGAACCGCTCGGGGTTGGGGAACTTGATCGGGTCTTGGGACATCGCCCTAGACGTGGGTCGTCGTGTCAACATCGATCCTGAATGCAAATCGAGAGTGCGTTGTGGCACCTACCATGCGTTGGCCACCACCGTCGCACCTGATCGCGAGGATGAGTGAACGGGGAACTTGCCAGAGAGGCGATGAGCGGACCTTTGGGGATATGATAGCCTTCGTAAATGTCATCGTCCACAGTGGCGTGTGGGATACCTTGGAGCGATCAGGGATCAGGACTTCCTCAACGCCCGATAAATGCGAAGACGGCCTGCTTACCGAGTGGCACAGCTGGATGCCACCGCAACGTTTCCTTGAGGACGGCTTCGACGTAGGGAAGCGAGGGTCGATCGTCCCATTCTGGGAGCCTCTTGAGTTCTCGGCCACTGGCAATGACCGAGTCAATTTCAGCTTGAGCCCGTGCCTGCACCTCAGGGTACAACACCATCGCCAATATGAAGATCATGAGCGTGGAACACGTCTGTGGGCAGTACGTCTGATCAATGGAAGGTCTTCGGTAGTCCGCAAAAAGCTGGCTTCGTACCGTTTCCGACGCAGCTAATCACACGTGGCTCAGACATAGCCTGATCAAACGTTCGAGACGTGGGTCGCTCACCTGCGTAGGCGCTTGCGCATGCCTCCTTCACCGCCTTTTCGAGATAAGCAACTTCTTCCTTGGTTCCTGCGCGGTCCTGTATCCGCGATAGGGCGTCCGATACCATAGACGGAGCGGCAGTGCCGGCGGCCTACGACGCGGCCCGCACATCCCGTCAGCCCGATGATCGCACGATCAAGAGATAATCGACCACTGACCAAGCTCTTCTTGACATACTCGAAAGGCGCATCTACCCACCCCGAGATGGTCCTGCGCGAAATCGCGGCACTGCGTTTGAAACTGGCCCCTGGGAACCACTCGGGGAGGTGCCTCACTGGTGGGCGCAGATGAATCAGTCATCAAACCTACTCGGTGGGTCCGCTCGATGACTCGGACGTGGGCGAGACGCTCACAGAGTGGAAATGCAGCTATCATGGCAGTCACTTCGGGTCGCATCTCCTTGATGGAGACGTCCGTCGCGAGCTCAACTTGAGTGACAATCGGGTCGTCTACGCCCAGAACGTCATAGTCGTAGACGAGCGACATGATCGTCGCGGTACTCAGGCTGTCGGCGGAGACGTGTCAACGTACGTACTGTAACCGACGCACTTGTACGTGGCCCACTTACGTTTGCACATGTGCCGGAAAATCCTTGGGATTCAACATCATACGCGTGATCAGATTATGCGCTTTTCGCAGTTGGACAGGACGGAATGACGGCGCTGCCTTCATGTGGAATGCCTGGTGGAAAAATCGGCGATGGAGGCGCCAACGGTCTCCATACGGTAGAAATATAGAAGAGAACTCCGTCCCAAACCTATTCCAGAGATCAGTAAAGCCAACCTGCGATGGATGACCAGAGAAGTCTCACAGCTCGTTCATAGGAATGAAGCTTGGAGGGCGACTAGAGTAATTATGAGACCGTCCGTCGAGGAGGTCCTGGGCGATCTTCTCCGAGTTGATCACTATGATGTCTTGAGTCAACAATCTGGTATAGATGATGCCACCTAGGATGTATACATCAGTCAGTGATGAGACGCGTACCAGGAAGAAACAGACCATATTTCGTCCCCAATCTCGCATACGTCTTCCAAGGATGACGAGTATCAATACCGCGGACATTCCCCAACAGTGGGACGGGTGGTGGTCCTGGGGGAAGACGACGTCTGGCGTTCTTCTTACGCAGATAAGCAACTAGTAATGCAACATAAAAGGGGACTATGAACAATTGTGAGAAGTGCATGACAAGGGAAAGGTTGGCGGGAGGCCGAAGGAGACATACCATCTGCTCGACCATAATATAGGGTCGTCCTCTGGCGCTCTTTAGGCACAAATGATCAGTTAACATCGCCCATTAGCGCCAACGATTTAATCTGAATAAGTATATGTGGGGCCAACATGGGAATGCGCTCGTTTGATGGTATGGCGCGTTGTACTAATATTGCTTCTCGGGGGGGATTCCGCGGACGATTATTGAGTTTCCCGGACTAAGTTGAGCAATTCAAGACGTCCTTGGGAATGGAACTGTATCGCGCTAACGACGCCTCAAAATCAAATGGTGAGTTGATCCTAGGGTTAGGCGGCTCGCTGATCAACACTGACCCGTAGATTGTGCCCCGGCAAAGATGTTGTCACCGCTCAGCATCGGAGTATGTAACAGCCGACTCTCGTTTGGCGTCCGTGATTCGCCACAAACCAGAAGGTAACTATCCCTGCACGTGTCTTCGGGCTATTCGGCGTCACTAACGGTATGATTCATCGATTTGGAGTGGAGAAAAATGGGCCATAGTCTATGAACATGAGTTGAACCGTTTCTACAAATCCAATCAATCCTCGGTGTCCGAGTACTAGTGGTTCTTTCGCAAAGGATCAAGGACGGACAACAACCTCACTACCTAGAGCGGGTAGCTGGATGGACCGGGATATGAAGTGAAACAAGTTTGGTCCATCCGTGACACGTTTGAAAGATTGCCTTTGGTAAACCTACTGTGCAACCATAAGCAGCACTAGATGCGACGAGTTCCAAACTTTCGCATCAGGGCAGCCACCCTAGCGCGGTAAGCACTTTTGAGCGGCTATGCATGTGAACCATGTGAAAGATAATAGTGGATTTGGGGATGGGCTGGTAAGACATTACCAGCCTTGGCTAGTAC